>JAJTWQ010000474.1:0-89750 GCA_029007595.1 Solanum commersonii
AAAAAGAAAGAAAAACCAGCCAAAGTAAAGAGAGAAAACACCACACTATTCTAGTCCAACAATTATTATATAGATAGATACACTTTTAAGTATCACCATTTTTCCCCCAGAAAAATCATCACATTATTTTAGAAGAAGAATTTAACATTTACCTTATAGAGAAAAGAATGATATATTTAACACTCCAAACTTTATCAGAAAATATTGTTCTGTGAGAATACATATCTTATGTTTGAAAAATTACTAATTGAAATTATTAAATATAAGTAATACTAAGTGAAATAACTAATTGAAATTGTTAAAAATCAGCAACATTAAATGAATCTCTATATATTCTAAATCATTCAAACTTCAATTCTATGAAACTAATACGATCATCTCTCTTGATGAAACTTCTATTGCCATTAAATTTCTTCTTCATTTTTTTAGAACTTGTACCAAACTAATCGACAACGACAAAAAAAATGTGTTCATCTTGATGACCTCGTGTTTGTCTATTATGAAACAAAAAGAAATTATGTAAAGCACATTATTGATCTTCATAAACGTGGTGGTCATGCATATTTCCACATCATTTTTCTATATCCTCTCTTTTAGTTATTAAATATATGATCGATGACGAAAATGAAGAAACAAAACAAACAAAAAGGAAAAAAAATATTTTAATAAAAAAGAAGGAAAACATAAAAACGAAAATGAATATCAAACAACTCCATAGATGATTGTTATTAATAACAAAAGAACAAGGAAAACATGAAAATGAAAATGAATATAAAACAAGTCCATAGATGATTGTTATTTATTGTAACGATCCTCTTAGGCATTTTATGTGATTTATGACTTGCAAGAATGAGTGATACAATTTTCGAATTAAATAGAGTTATATTATTTTACGAAAAAGTGAGAAAAATAAAAAAAAATGGAAGCTCAAAAAATTACAACAACGAGAATGCCCAATAAGAAAAGAAAGAGAGAGAGAGAGAGAAAAGGTGCTGGACGCGGCTAAAAAAAGAACGTAACAGAGGAGAAAAATGTAGACCAAAAAAGAATAGAAAGGGAGAAAGAGAGGGGGAAATGGAGGATAAAAATTGGGATTTTTATCTCAAAGAGTTAAGGTAATGCTTCTCGTCCTTTCCATTAAATTTTTATGTGATTATGAACAAATTTGAAGGTTAAAAAACCTTGTAGAATGTATTAAAATTGAGAAAAATTAGAGTGCAGGATTCTTAGATCAAAATCTTGATTTGAGGGTTGAATAATGTTCCATTTTAGCTAAAATTTTGCATGCGAGTTTGTTTTATCATGGGTAAACATAATCTAAAATAAAATTTAAGATTTGAATTTGGTGACTCGTGGTGACTTTTATACGATTTTTTTAGCGAAACCTAATATAGTAATATGGGTTTCATAAGATTCGTATTCTTTGAGGATTATATATTTGATAGATTAGAAAGGCTTTGAAGCTTTGCAAAAAGGAAAGACAATATCTTGAAGAATTTGTGGCTTTTGTTCGACTTTTGAGGTATGTTAAGACTTCCAGACTTCGTTGAAGGACGTATTTCTAATTAAAGATTAAAAATGGAATAGAAAATGGGTAAGAGCGAAAGATAGGGGGGTCTCGTTCCAACAATGTGACAGGCATTGGTATGAGTAGAGGTACTATTATAGAGAAAGTTTATGATAGATTATAATGCGAGAATGCAATTCATATGGGCATTAGTTGATGTATTTCCTGTATTGATTTCTTTTGTGTGGTTGTGTTTATTTATTGAACCCATATAATTGTGATAATTGAGATGATTATATGTCATAACGACATTTGATTCATTGAGATCTTGCATCATCCCTTTTTATTGATATCATACTATGCATTGACATGAGACTGAGCATGAGTAAAGGTCTAACACGTGGAGATCATCCGTATTGAGATCAAGTTATGATTCTAATTGTGGCACGTGAAGATATTTTGTACGATGGATTGGTTATGCTTATAAGTTGGGCGTGTGGAGATTGTACGTATTTGGGGATTATGTGATTTTATGATAGTGTGTTGAGATCGTACGTACGGACACGTGGAGATCATCCATGTCGGTATATGGACCTTGTGATTTCCCATGGGTCATGAACTCTTGATGTATTATGAAAGAGTATCATGTATATACGATTGAGAGATTATTTTGCATACGAGGCATATCATTTCATGGTGTCACATTATATGGCATCTTATTACATTCCTCATTCTTGGCGATTATGTGCTTTATTGGTGGTTGGACATTGCATGATATTTGATTATTCTTATTTGATGATACTTGGTGATAAGTTTAATGAAGAATGGTAAAAATTAAAGGATGATTTTCTAATATACTCATATCACTACTTTTTTGTTGTTAGTCTATGAGATATACCAGAGTACATGTGGTTTAATACTCATACTATACTTGCTTAGTACTCTTTGTGGTGTAGATTTGATTTTAAATTGAAACGCATTTTATGGAGCTTTCGAGTTGAGCTTGAGTTATCTTGGAGTTGTGGTGAGTTGCTTGGGCGTTACGTGTCCCGCACCTCCCTCGTTGCCTTAGTTATTATTTTATTAGTGTTCAGACAAGATATTCCTTACGTCTAGATTTGTCATTTAGTTCTAGACTTGCATCCTAGTTTAGAAGTTCTTGTACTTGTGACACTAAATCTTGAGGCGGTATTTCAATTTTACTGCATTTTATTTAAAAGACTTATTATGTAATATATTTGCTTGCTACTTACTTTTCCATATTTTAAGTGGAATAGATTATCTTATTGGGTTGGCTTACCTATCAGTTGGAATACATGTGTCAAGCCCCGAGACTACACCCTAGATATGGCTGACACTCAAGAACCATTGCTGGCCCCAAGTGAACCCTTGGCTTGACTTAGTTACTCAGCGGAAGACTTAAACACAAGAAGTATTACTCGTACAATAACTTTAAGAAATAAAATCTTAGCCAAAATGGCAACCAAAGTCTTAAACGTATACACCCGAAATGTGGAGAACTAAAACTATCTTTGTCTATGAAGCCTCTAAAATAAAGAGAGATGTGAGGACACGATCCCCAATCATCCTAACAACTGCGAAAAACTAGAAAACAATTGATAAAAAGAGTCCTCCGAAATGTAAGAAGGCTCACCAAGCGACTCCGAGTCTTGGGAACGATCAACGAGGTGTTGGATGCGATCCACAGTTTACATGCATCATAATAAGATGCGAGACCAATGCGACATCAGTACATTGAATGTACAGTATGTGATTGGAATGGTAAACATAACATAGGCTTGAAAGAGATTTTGAAAGAACCACTTACCTTGGCTCTTCTCAACTCATGAATAACTCAATTCATAATAAAACAATAAGACACATGCAATATATGAAAAACTTTATAAAACGTAAAAGCAACTTAGTTCATTCAAGAAAAATGCAATAACAAACTCAACTTTACTCATATAACAAAGTAATATAGTTTATGTGGGAGATTCTCTAACCGACAACCACCACTATGAGCCTAAGTGATGGTACAACGTCTTACCTCATGTTGCCAGACTTTGTCCTATACCTTGCCGGAGGTATAGAACCTAACTCACTAAGTGGATCCACTAGTCTATGTTAAAAGCATCTTAAGGAGTCATCTAAAAAGTATGATAATTTACTACCCATGATGGCTACATGGTTTATGAAGACTTGAGTTAATATGAACTCGCATCTTCATATCAGTGCTCAATACTACTCCCAAAAAATACTTAGCTCATATGATTTAAAATCAAAACTTCTTTCTTTTGTTTGAGATAATTACTCAAAACTTTAGCTTAAAAGCTCTCTTAGAAATCGATGTTTCCCTTTCTTATTCAAATGTGAAAACACTTAATACTCTTGGGAATACTTAGTTCCCTTATAGCTCTTTGAAAAATGGACTCAACCCTTTACACTTTGCTTAACTTGAAACTTAAGTCTTAAAACAAGGTGAAAACGTTTGTTAAAGACTTTTGAAAACTTTAAAAACTTTGCTTTGACTTGCTTCTTAACTTCTAGACTTGACTCTTAACTTCTCTTGACTTTGGTCCTAACTTTCCTTGAGTTATATTATGGATTCAAGGTTCATGATCTCATGTTTATGGATGATTTCGTGATGTTTATATGTACCTTATAGTGTTGTAATCAACTAGAAACGTAGGTATATTGCTAAGGAACAAGTACGAAACTTGGTGGGGAGCGAATGGGGAGGCCGGCATCCTGGCTCTTTGAGAGGCGCGGGGTGCCAGCCCTCAATATTAAAGGACTGGTATGAGGCATTCTGGCTGGCATGGCGTCCCAACGGTGAAGATTCAAAGACACTTTTGGGCGCTGGCTGGCGCGAGCCCCACCCCTATCCCCACGTGTTTGACAACTTTTCTTCTCCATTTTTCATCTCTAAACCCTCTAAACTTCCATGGTTCCTTCCCCAAACACTTAGAATTATTTATACCCTTAATATATGATAGATTCAAACCAAAATTACACCTCAAAACATGAATCAAATCACAAGAAACTTCAATCAACACAACCCACAAGAATTCAAGAAAAACCTTCAACAATGTTCATCAAGAACTAAAATTCTAAACCTTCAAAGACTTAAATTCACTGAATTAAATCATGATCGACGTGTGGGTGAACTAACCCAATGCTATGTGATCTCACATACCTTTTTATGGATCACCCCCGACGAAATCCACAAGCTATCCTTGATGAAATCAGCGAATCTTGAGCGTTCTTCTCCTTTCTCCAAGCCCTAGCATAAAGTTCACTTTTCTAAAGCGACTAAAATCTGACTTTACCCCAATTAAACTCCTAAAAATGAATTAGAATAATTAGGTAAGAAAAATACTAAATTACCCTTCCAAAATCCAGACTAGACTTTCCTTAATCCAATAGCCCAACTTCCAAAGGGAATAAATTACTCATACGAACTTGGAATCACGCAAAGTTGGCGGCATTGGAAAGATCGTTCCAAGAGATTTCCAACCATATCTGGAAGTACACCTAATTCATCCTGAGCTAGAAGTTATAGCTATTTAAAGTTGACCAAAACTCAACTTTTCCTAACTTGAACAAATTTCTAGATTTTCATTCTTTCCAAAAAATGACTATTTCCAATTATTAGCTTATTCCTAGTTATTTCATATTGCGAGATGTTACAACAGGTGCCATCACAACTTGTGATTTTGGGTCATGAAAAATTGGTATCAAACCCCTAGGTTTATCGGTCTCACGAGTACAAGAGCTGAGTCTAGTAGAGTCTTGCGGATCGGTGCAGAAGTGTACGTTACTTATCTTTGAGAGGCTATGAGACTTTAGAAAACTTTTATTCTTTCATTCCTTATCATGCGTATGTGGTTCATTTTAAGATATAAACTTCATTCTTTCATTCTCTCGCCAATAGTGACGAGACGTTCTCAAATTCGTAGGTCAACGATATTAATGATGCTATGTGGTGTAGTGTGAGATGTTGTGATATGGCTAGTAAGATGACTAGGTAATAAGCAGTGCGACTTTGAATAATTCAATTAAGAATGTTAGAGATAGTAATAATGACTTGCTCAAGGTAGGACTTTGACAAGAATATTTCAATTTTGTTGTATTTATTACGATAATCTCATTGTATATATATGTTACTGATAAATTAATAATCTAATTTAGAAAAGGTATAATATGGATGCTATGAATACAAGTGTAATCTTAGGAGGATAAATTGACTAGGTAAGAGCATATTAATCATGATCAGGCTACATTAAAAAGTTGAGGAATAACAAAAATATAAGAGGTGATCATTTATAATAAAGTATGAGATGAGAGAACTTAATATAAGATTTGTATGAAAGACATTGTTTCTAACCTTTGGAGCGGAGGTATACTAAAATAAGTTAAATAGTTCAAGTTTAATAACAAGATAATCACAATGATAAAGTTTCTTATGATGGGAGCCGCAATGTGCACTAAATATGATATTATGTAAGATTATGAAGCCAAGTTGAATAAAACCAATAAGGGCACTTAAAGTGGTGATTAAATGGTAGGTATTGGCACATTTAAATAGTGAGATGTATTTTAGAGATTGAATTCGGGATCAACAATATTAGTTGAAATTAGTGGAAAATAGAATTTGATTTTGGGCAAGGATACTTGTTTGAATCTATGTGGGAAAATTCATAGATACGTGTGTATAGTGGTAAAGGATCTCCCTACAATTCATAGACTAATATTTTGGTATGTGGTGGTGGTGGTCGTAGTGATAGTAGTAGTAGTAGTTTGTTGGACATAGCTACATCAGAAAAACAAAATAAAAAAAAGAAGGTAACAGAGGAGAAAAATGAAAACGAAAAAAATAATAGAAAGGGAGAAAAAAAGGGGAAAAGGGAGGACAAAAATTGAGATTTTCATCCCAAAGAAGGATAGGCCCAAAGGTTGCTCAAGAGAAGTTCACACGCTCACAGGGCATGCCACAACAGAGGTATATGTCAAATTGGCTCACACTCTTCAAAAGTTGCCTAAGATCATCTCAAGAGCAAGCTTTACTTAATCAATTGGACTAACACGGTAAATTCTAGGTGTATTCATGCATGGTTCAAAATAAGTTCATGACACAAGGCATCAAAACTAAAGTCAAACAAGACTACACACTTTTGCTAGTGTGCAATAGTCATCACACGAGAATCAATTTGATACATGGCTAATCACAACGAGATGCAAAGAATTCACATATTGTTTATGCAACTTCATTTGGCCTCGTTGTAGCCGCACAATCATGTTTGTTCGATTGAGAGCACTATTCAAGTAATCGATATTTGAGCAAAATCGAGACTTAAATTTGTACAAGAACAACCACTTTCAACACAAGAGGTGGTGAAATTTTTTGAAAAATGAAATTTTTTCAGAAGGGTCAAAATATTTTTGCAAATTAAAAACATAAAGGAGCCATATGCTCAAGCATCCACAAAAAACAGTATAAGTTAAAATTAAAAGGAATAGACAATCCAAATGTACCCAAAAACACAAATGTCCATAACAAGCAAACAAAGGTGAGCCTAACCCCACCACAATAAAAGGCGTTTGTCCTCCAATGCAATTTATAAGTACCCAATAGTTAAAGTAAAGAAAGAACAAGAGAAAGAGTTAAGAGGGGATCTTGTCTACACGCTTGCTCCATCTGTCGGAGTATTGTTTCTCGATGCATTAGCCTGAAATTCAACAATGGTCCACGGGTTGTCATTCTGGTTCTCATTGTGGTCATTTGCTATAGCTTCTGCAGCGATGCTAGCAGCAACCATTCTATCCCCGTCATGGCTCGCCTAAAAGGAGTTTATTGTCATGTATACTCTGTGTTTCCACGAAGGAATAGTGGCATCAATGGGGACCCCTCAGCAGGGGCCGGCATGCTTAATTTCTCTTCTCTCTCTTGCAGATTCCACTATCCTTTCGTCTCTTTTGAAATCTCTTGCTCTTATATGTCGGGGTGGCATATCTCCCTACGACCTTTGGTCTAGCCATTTTACGTAAAAGACTTCGAGCCAAAGTTAGACAGTATTTAAACAGGGGAAGGGGAGTCCTGGGTGTAGAATTGCTTCACCAAAATAGTTGGTGAAGTGCACATCCATTTAAGCACTTCACTGAAAATGATACATAGAAGGCACAAGGGTGTAGACAAAAGGGTAGATAATGAGGCTTTTGGCGAGTCGCCGAGTGTGCTTGTTGACATCATACTTATCATTAAATGTAACAAATTAATCAATACTTTCAGCATTTAATTAAAGGTGAAATTGGGACGTTAGGCAATCCACCAAGCAGTTTCGCGAGCTCGATTCTGCTCGCCAAACTACCCAACATGTCTATTTTCAACCCATTTCTTTCAAATTCAACCCCCAACCCCGATAACCCAATCGAAGCATGCATAAACGAAATTTACATAAGACCCATACTTCCCATCACCCAGGACTACTCGGACTTCTTCGGGTTTGTCTTTGGCCATTTAACTACGATTACCCTTAAGAATGTTGTTACCCATTCCATCATTGAGAAATTTTTGTTATTTAGCACAAATGTGGGATACTTAAACTTTACCCAATCAACCTAACAACGAGTTTGCAACACCCTTTTCGAGTTCATTTAAAATCATAACACAAGCACTAAAGCATTCGATTATTAAGACAATTCAGGCAAAGGTTTCAACTTGAAAAGAGCATCACACAACCTATGACTATTAGAGAGGCCCAACACACGTCAACCTGATACTACAATTGCAAAAGAGTTCAAAAGCTTTTTTAAAAAATTGGGGTTTTAGAGACTAACCTTTAATTCCGATCAAATTATATTCGAAACGCTAGGCAACAAAGGAATCCAACCCAATAACTAATTATCGACTACAATACTAAAGGCAAGCAATAAACTAGAAAATATTACCTTGATGTGAAGTTGAGAAGGTTAAAAGGAAGGAGAGTGGGAAAATTTAAAAATTTAGAGATTTTTTGGCACATTATAACCGTTCAATTCTCGTCCATTCGGAGATGTTAGTTAACTCGCCGACGCATACGAGGTCCACCGAGAGGTCATTTATCCCACCTTTTCTTCAAAATCTTCAATTTTTTGGAGGTGAGATCGCAAAGTAGGTTGGCGATGTGCCGAGCTTCTTTTCGAGTTCGCCGAGTTTTGCAGGCTCTATACAACTCTTGTATTGAGCCAAACGACGAATCCAGTCAGGCTCGACGACCTGTTTAGTGACTCGCAGAATGGACTTTCTGCTCGCCAACCTAAGATTTTCCACACCTTCCTCGGTTTATCTGCAACATCAACACACCATTATTTATAAAAGTAAAATCCTAAATTTTTACGACCTTGGGTTGCCTCCCAAAAAGCGCCTTATTTAACATCATGGCTTGACGTGAGCGGTCAAGCTTCATCATTAGGGTTTGACCGAACACTATTAGGTAACCCTCTTTTCCTGCTAGGGTAGAGATGCGACAGTGCGTGGTCAAATAGGTCTTCATTCACCTTGATTGATCTGGAGTGAGAACTAATCATTAGATTTAACACCTCCATGCTCTCCTTCGTTGCCTCTAGCATTCTATCTTGCTTATGAAGCTATTGGAGAATAATCAATAGCTTATCATCGATACGGTTTTTCTCATCACTCCTAGAGATTTCTTGCTCATGAGGAAGCAGATGCTTCCCTTGGCGTTTGCACTAGTTTTCCACCTCCTTTATTTTGGAGACCAAGTTATTCAGTTGAAATACCAGCGCCTTTAACTTGGATTCACCCTCAACTCCTCGATTTATCTCAGTCAACTTGCCACCCCTTCCCTTAGCAATGCTAAGGTACCTGTACACACAAACAACTAAAAATAAAAACAAAACAAAAAGTAAAATTAGTAAAAACTATACAAAAAAGAGCAAAACCTCTAGGAGAACTACACCTTCACTTAACACCACTCCCCAGCAGCGGCGCCATTTTGATGCTTATCGTGACCAATGACACTAACCTACAGTATGAGTGTCTACGATCGTCGATAATATAGTAACCCAACCAAGGGTTGGGATCGTGTCCCAAGGGAGTGGTAGTGAAAATAGTAGTTAGGCTAGAATTTTGTTCTAGTTAGTTATAGTTTGAGAAATTATCGAATAAAAACAAAGTAAATTCAAATGGGTGACACCAAAGTGTCAAATATCAATGGGGGTTTGTTACAAGTATAGCTAAAACAACAAAAATAAATAGAAAATTCAAGTATGTGGAGAAGTTCTTGGGGTGTGACCACAATATATATTGATATAAATCATTGCGTACATGCTTTTGATAGGAAATTTCCAAGATAATAGTGACTAGGCTAAGCTTTAGATGGAAATAAGTTCCCTCTCGGGTAACTTACCCCGTTTCAAATGGGTTCCTCTCGGACACACATTTGCTGCATGAAGGCCATCCTACGCCTTACCCTACTCACTCTCTCGAGCTGAGTGTTAGGATGTGGGACTAGGGCTCACCTTCTAGGGCTGAACCTCATTTCGACCCACTCCTTAGGCCATCAGTCTAGCGGTCTTAGTTTCACGACCTCTCTCTCGAGCTAGCAGAAAACACATGGGTGGTTTTGTTTTTTCAACTACAAACCCATTAAATTAAACCACAACTAGTAGGTGAAATCACCATTAAAATATATCTAACCTATTAGCAAGCAAGACCCAACAATTGAGGTTTTTAGCCATACATCAAGAAATAAGAAATTATACCTAAAATGATACTAAAATCAAATGTGTATAAGAAATTAAACCTTGATTTAAGCAAAGGAAGAAGAATAGAAAACCTACTTCCAACTTGGGGAAGATGAACTCCTTTCTTCAAGTCTCCCAAAATCCCTCTCCAAACTTGAGAGAAAAATACAGAAGCTAATATTCTAAGTCTCAAAATTATAATAATGTTCGGATCCTCTTAAAACTAATAAAGAGCTAGTATTTATAGTTTCATAAAATAGTCTTTGCGGCGGATCCTTCGGCGAGGTATGTGGGAATCGCCGATGGACTCGGCCATTCTCCCATCGTCGGTTCATCGCCCTTACGTGCTTGCCTACAACATCTTTGCGTCTGTACCATTGGGCGGTATATTTCTACTTCATGGAACTGACCGGGGATATGCCCAGTGTTCCTTTCATCGCCTTTTTGATCCTCTTCCTTAAGGGTTTCGCATACTGGAACAAAGAGTGAAGTATGTCCAGTCGGCGATTCGCCAAGTGTGCTTGGCGATGCTCAGGCTTCAGTTTCTTCATTTTCTTCAGTCTTTCTGTTCTTTTTTGCGCCTAAGTGTCTATGATTCCATTAAAACATAAATACCTGAAACTTGAGAGTTTTCATTAGATATTGAGTGAAAATAAGCATTTGAGGACACTATTTCTGTTTAAATAAAGCCCTAAATGAGTCCATTCTGAGGACTCATCAACACCCCAACTTAAACTTTTTCTTCTCCTCAAGTAAAACTCAAGTTCAGCCGTTCAAATAGGATGTATCAAACAGTGCTACACCAGACTCAACCATGAACATACACAACAAGACTTAAACTACTCATGCTAAGATCAATTGTGTACTCAAAGATTGAAGTTGTGACACCCCATTATCAATGATTCTCAAGCTTGCAATACTTGCTACTAATGCAAGTTCAAGCTCAACAAAGCATTCGAATGCCCTCACACAAATGATGATTCCATAATCACACACAAAGGTCTTATCATTTAAAGCTCAGGAATCAGATGCAACGCTCACACTCAAAAAAGAGGAACAAAATGCATGCTTTCACTCATAGGTTTTCCCTTATTTTCCAATCAACCATCGGTTTGGTTCACCCATGATCAAAAAGGTGTTTACAAGGCTTGTAATGGGGCTGAGTGCAAATGTATGGTCATTTAGGCTTAGTGACTTTCATCCTCATGAGATGTGGTACTCTGAACACATCCTTCTTTTCTTCCTTCATCAATTTTTCTTGTAGTGCTTTATAGTCATGTTATTATTTACTTCCCATGGATTGCTTGGAGACCCAATCTCATTCGCCCTTTATTTCACAACTGTCTATTTCATTTCTTTTCTTTTCTCTTTCCTTTTCTTCTTTTTTTTTATATGGAGGGTTTCCATTTTGTTTTGCAATACCATGGGTTAAGAGAGACTTCTTCTTGTACTGCTTTATTTTTTTCTTTTCCTTTTCACCACACCCCTAACTTAGGCTTTTGGCCTAGGTTGGCTATTCACTTAAACACATCTCAAAAGGATTCTAGGTAATGGATGAAGAGAGGTCTAAGTTTTCATCAAGTTTCTTCCAAAGAAGGATAGGCTCAAAGGTTGCTTCAAGAGAAGTTCACACGCTCACGGGGTAGGCCACAAAGGAGGTATATGTCAAATTGGCTCACACTCTTCAAAATTTTCCTAAGATCATCTCAAGAGCAGCCTTACTTAATTAATCAGACTAACGGGGTAAATTCTAGGTGTATTCACGCATGGTTCAAAATAAGCTCATCACACAAGGCATCGACACTAAAGTCAAACAAGACTACACACTTTTGCTAGTGTGCAATGGTCATCATACGAGAATCAATTTGATAGATGGATAATCACAACGAGATGCAAAGAGTTCACATATTGTTTATGCAACTTCATTTGGTCTCGTTGTAGCCGCACATTAGTGTTTGTTCGATTGAGAGCACTATTCAAGTAATCGGTATTTGAGTGAAACTGAGACTCATATTTGTACGAGAACAACCACTTTCAACATAATAGGTGGCAAAAATTTTCGAAAGGGTTAAAATCCTTTTGCAAATTAAAAACATAAATGAGCCATAAGTTCAAGCATCCACAAAAAGCAGTATAAGCTAAAATTAAAAGGAACAGAATACCCAAATGTACACAAAAACACAAATATCCATAACAAGCAAACAAAGGTGAGCTTCATCACACCATAATAAAAGGCATTTGTCCTCAAATATAATTTATCAGTATCTAACAACTAAGGTAAAGAAATAATAGAGAAAGAGGTAAGGATGTTGTCTACATGCTTGCTCCATTTATCGGGGTATTGCTGCCCGATGCATTAGCCTGAAATTCGACAATGGTCCCCGGGTTGTCATTCTAGTTCTCATTGTGTTCATTTTCCTAAGCTTTTGCAGTGATGTTAGCAGCAACCATTCGGTCCCCGTTATGGCTCGCCAAAAAGGAGTTTAGAGCCGTGTAGACTTTGCGTTTCCACGAAGGAATAGTGGGATCAATGGGGACCCTTCTGCTGGAGCTTGCTTTCTTACTTTCTCTTCTCTCTTTTGCCAATTCCATTATCTTTTCGTCTCTTTTGAAATTTCTTGCTCTTATGTGTTGGGGTGGCATATCTTTCCCTGCGACCTTTGGTCTAACCATTTTTGTAAAAGACTTCGAGCCAAAGTTAGACAGTATTTAAACAGGGGAAGGGGAGTCCTGGGTATAGAGTTGCTTTACCAAAACAGTTGGTGAAGTACACTTCCATTTAAGCACTTCGCTGAAAATGATGCATAAATGGTTTAAGGGTGTAGGCAAAAGGGTAGATAAAGAGGCTTTCAGCGAGTCACCGAGTGTGCTTGGTAACATCAGACTTACCACTGAATGTAACAGATCAATCAATACATTCAACATTCAATTAAAGGCGTAGTGGGGACCTTACGCAAATCACCGAATAGTTCGGCGAGCTCGATTCAGTTCGCCAAACTATTCAATGTGTCTATTTTCAACCCATTTCTTTCAAATTCAACCCCGCAACCCCTAATAACACAATCAAAGAATGCATACATGAAATTTACACAAGACCCATACTTTCCATCACCCCGGACTACTTAGACTTCTTCCGGTTTTTGCCAACTTTGGCCATTTAACTACAATTAGCCTTAAGAATGTTGTCTCCCATTCCATCATTGAGCAATTTTTGTTATTTAGCACAAATGTGGGCTACTTAGACTTCACCCAATCAACCTAACAACAAGTATGCAACACCTTTCTTGTGTTCATTCAAAATCATAACACAAGCACTAAAACATTCGATTATTAAGACAATTTAGGCAAAGGTTTTGACTTAAAAGAACATCACGACAACCTATGACTATCAGATAGGCCCAAAACATGTCAACCTGATACTACAATTGCAAAAGAGTTCAAAAGCTTTTAAAAAATATAAATTTGGGGTTTTAGAACCTAACCTTTAATGCCGATCAAATTGTTTTTGAAACACTAGGCATCAAAGGAATCCAACCCCAATCACTAATTATCAACTACAATACTAAAGGCAAGCAATAATCTAGAAAATATTACCTTAATGTGAAGTTGAGAAGTTTAAAAGAAGTGAGAGTGGGAAAATTTAGAAATTTTGAGATTTTTTGGCAATTTATAACCATTTAGTTCTCGTCCTTTCGGCGATGTTAGTCAAATTGCTGACCCACTCAATGGTCTATCGAGTGGTCAATAATCCCGCCCTTTCTTCAAAATATTCAATTTTCTAGAGGTGAGATCGACGGTTTGCATCGAGATTGCCATGCAGGTTGGTGATGTGCCGAGCTACTTTTTGAGTTCGCTAAGTTTTACTAGCTCTGAACAACTCTTATTTTGACCAAAAAGGCGGATCCAGTCGGGCTTGCCGAACTGTTTAGTGACTCGCAGAATGGACTTTTTGCTCGCCAACTTGAAATTTTCTGCACTTTCCTCGATTTATCTGCATCATCAACACACCATTATTTATAAATGTAAAATCTTAAATTTTTACAACCTTGGGTTCCCTCCCAAGAAGCACCGTATTTAATGTCGTGGCTCATCGTGAGCTATCGATCAAGCTTCATCACTAAGGTTTGACCTAATGGTATTAGGTAACCCTCCTTCGCTGCTAGGGCAGAGATGTAGTGCATGGTCCAATAGGTCTTCAATCACCTGATTGATCTCGAGTGAGAAGCAATCATTAGATTCAACACCTCTATTCTCTCCTTCATCGCCTCTAGCATTCTATCTTGCTTATGAGGCTATTGGAGAATGATCAATAGCGTATCATCGATACGCTTTTTCTCATCACTTCTAGAGCTTTATTGCTCATGAGGAAGCGGATGCTTCCCTTGGCGTTTGCACTGGTTTCCCATCTCCTTTATTTTGGAGGCCATGTCGTTCATTTGAGATACCAGAGCCTTTAACTTGGAGTCACCCTCGACTCCTGGATTTATCTCAGCCTTCTTGCCATCCCTTCCCTCAGCAATGCTAACGTACCTGCACATAGAAACAACTAAAATAAAAACAAAACTAAAAGTAAAATTAGTAAAAACTACACTAAAAAGAGCAAAAACTCTTGGAGAACTACATCTTCATGTAACACCACTCCCCGGCAGTGGCACCATTTTGATGTTTATCGTGACCAATGACACTAACCTACAGTACGAGTGTTTATGATCAATGATAATATAGTAATCCAACCAAGGGTTAGGGTCGTGTCCCAAGGGAGTGGTAGTGAAAATAGTAGTTAGGCTAGAATTTTTTTCTAGTTAGCTGTAGTTTGAGAAATTTTCAAATAAAAACAAAGTAAATTCAAGTGAGTGACACCAAAGTGCCTAATATCAATGGGGGTTTGTCATAAGTATAGCTAAAACAACAAAAATAAAGAGAAATTTCAATTATGGGGAGAAGTTCTTGCGATGTTACAACAATATATATTGATATAAATCGTCGGGTACATGCTTTCGATAGAAATTTGCAAGATAATAGTTACTAGGCTAACCTTTAGATGGAAATAAATTCGCTTTCACGTAACTTACCCTGTTTCAAATGGGTTCCTTTCGGACAACCATTTGCCGCACGAAGGCCATCCTACTCCTTACCCCACTCACTCTCTCGAGTAGAGTGTTAGGATATGGGACTAGGGCTCACCCTCTCAGGTTGAACCTCATGTCGATCCACTCCTTAGGCCATCAATCTAGCGGTCTTAGTTTCACAACCACACTCTCGAGCAAGCCGAAAACACATGGTTGGTTTTGTATTTGCAACTACAAAACCATTAAATTAAACCATAACCACTAGGTGAAATCACCATTAAAATACATCTAACCTATCAGCAAGCAAGACCCAACAATAATATCAATACATATTTGCTAAATCACACCCTAAGAATGGGGTTTTTAGCCACACATTAATAAATAAGAAATTATACCTAAAATAATACTAAAATCAAATGGGTATGTGAAATTAAACCTTGATTTAAGCTAAGGAAGAAGAATAGAGAAGACCCACTTCCAACTTGGGGAAGATGAACTCCTTTCTTCAAGTCTTCCAAAAACCCCCTCCAAACTTGAGAGAAAAATGCAAAAGCTAATATTCTAAGTCTCAAAATTACAATAATGTTTGGATCCTCTAAAAACTAATAAAGAGCTAGTATTTATAGTTTCAAAAAATAGTGTTGCAGCGAATCGTTCGGCGAGGTAAGTGGGAATCACCAATCGACTCGGCGATTCGCCCATCATCTGGTTTGTCACCCTTCTGTGCTTGCCTACAACATCTTTGTGTTCTGGACCATTGAGTGGTAGATTTCTACTTTACGAAAGTGATCGGCGATACATCGATTGCTCCTTTCATCACCTTTTTGATCCTTTTCCTTCAGGCTTCACGTATTGGAACAAAGGGCAAAGTATGTCCAGTAGGCGATTCGCCAAGTGTGCTTGGCGATGCTCAGGCTTTAGTTTCTTCGTTCTCTTCAGTTTTTTTGTTTCATTTTGCACCTAAGTGTCCATGATTCCATTAAAACTTCAAATAGTTGAAACTTGAGAGTTTTCATCAGATATTAAGAGAAAATAAGCATTTGAGGACTCTATTTCTATTTAAATAAATCCCTAAATGAGTCTAATCTGAGGACTTATCAAACATTGTTTCTTGTTCTTGGGAGGTTTGGTCGACTTTTCCTCTTCTTTTTGCTACAAGATTGGATAATTTTTCAAGAATGAGGGTTCTGGGTAAGTCTGACTAAGTTATTTGCCTTATACTGAGTAATACGACATAATTTAGGCATTAAATGACATATTTTAAGGGCCCCAACTCATAGAAAAAAGACCTAAATGACCCTAACTTAAAAGCTGCCAAAGGCAATCCTCCGAGTGACCTACGGACCGTCATTTGGACTACCATCCATTGACTGCGATTGTGGTTCATGGTCTTCCCTATAGGGCTTTACTAAAATGAGCATAACTTTTTACTCCGAGATGGGATCTTATAAAACTTGGTGGCGTTGGAAAGAAGATTCAATTATGTTTAATTTGATAGGTCATGGGCCACCTAATTCATTTTGTGCTAAAAGATGTGACCGTTTGAAGTTGACCCAATAACCAATTCCCTCCAATTGGCAGCTGAACCTCACCTTCAGCCTGTAGGTCCAACCACAGACCGTACTGGTCAACTGTGGGTGGGATCAGAGACAATCAACATTTGGGCCTTAACGACAGAATCCCACCTACGGTATGTGGGTGGTTCCGTTGATACAGACACAAGTTTTTCTGAGAAATAGGATTTTTTTCATTTTGAGATTCGAGGTGTTACATTATCCCCCATTGGGAACATTTGTCCTCGAATGAAGTCTACACAAGCTGAGTATGGATGGAAGGAGCTGCAATCCCTACCACTAAGTACAAGAAACTGGTATCTAACTGAATTGAGTTCCAAGAACATGCAAATATGCTAAATATAAGAATAACTAAGGGAAAAAGATGTTGAGACTGAATTACACAAGAGTAAACTGAGATAATAGAGAAGAACTATTACCTCAAGCCGAAATGGAATCGGGAGGAAAGAGGTGAGGATACTTAGACATCATGGCTGCTTTTTCTTTCCAAGTAGCTCCCTCTGAACTATTGAAGCCGGATCACCCAAAAATTTCTTTAACAAGGAAATGTGAAAGACTAGATGAACATTGCTAGTTCTCCGGCAACTCTAACTTATAAGCCGCATTACCAACCCTTTTTAAGATTCTATAAGGACCTACATATCTAGGGGCGAGTTTCCCTTTCTTGCCAAATCTCATCACCCCTTCATAGGTGACACCTTCAGGAAAACCCAATCATTGATTTCAAACTCTAAGTCCCTTCTCCTCACATTTGCATAGGACTTCTGACAACTCTAGGCTATTTTTAATCTATATCTGATGAGTTGAACTTTCTCCATAGCCTCATAAAATGAATTAGGCCTAATCAAGGCTACTTCGACTACTTTGAACCAACCAATTGGGGATATGTATCTACGCCCACATAGTGCTTTATACAAGGCCATCTGAATAATGGAATGAAAGCTATTATTATAGGTGAACTCTATGAGAGGTAGATGATCATCCCAACTACCCTTGAAGTCGATCCTACAAGCTATCAACCTGTCCTCTAAGGTTTGAATGGTACGATCTGCCTTACAATCTGTCTGTGGATGAAATATTGGACTGAGATTTAGCTAAGTAGCTATACCTTTATAAAACGATTTCCAAAAATGAGAGGTAAGTTGAGAACCTCTATCTTAGATGATAGACAAGGGAATCCCATGCAACCCAAATATCTCATCGATGAAGAGTCTGGCATAATCCTCCACTAAATCTGTAGTCTTGACAGCCAAGAAGTGAGTAGATTTAGTGACCCTATCCACTATCACCCAAATGGAGTCAAAGTGTCTGCGAGTATGAGGTAAACCTATAATGAAGTCCATGTTTATCGGGCAGCAATACCCCGATAAATGGAGCAAGCATGTAGACAACATCCTTACCTCTTTCTCTATTATTTCTTTACCTTAGTTGTTAGATACTGATAAATTATATTTGAGGACAAATGCCTTTTATTATGGTGTGATGAAGCTCACCTTTGTTTGCTTGTTATGGATATTTGTGTTTTTGTGTACATTTGGGTATTCTGTTCCTTTTAATTTTAGCTTATACTGCTTTTTGTGGATGCTTGAACTTATGGCTCATTTATGTTTTTAATTTGCAAAAGGATTTTAACCCTTTCGAAAATTTTTGCCACCTATTATGTTGAAAGTGGTTGTTCTCGTACAAATATGAGTCTCAGTTTCACTCAAATACCGATTACTTGAATAGTGCTCTCAATCGAACAAACACTAATGTGCGGCTACAACGAGACCAAATGAAGTTGCATAAACAATATGTGAACTCTTTGCATCTCGTTGTGATTATCCATCTATCAAATTGATTCTCGTATGATGACCATTGCACACTAGCAAAAGTGTGTAGTCTTGTTTGACTTTAGTGTCGATGCCTTGTGTGATGAGCTTATTTTGAACCATGCGTGAATACACCTAGAATTTACCCCGTTAGTCTGATTAATTAAGTAAGGCTGCTCTTGAGATGATCTTAGGAAAATTTTGAAGAGTGTGAGCCAATTTGACATATACCTCCTTTGTGGCCTACCCTGTGAGCGTGTGAACTTCTCTTGAGCAACCTTTGAGCCTATCCTTCTTTGGAAGAAACTTGATGAAAACTTAGACCTCTCTTCATCCATTACCTAGAATCCTTTTGAGATGTGTTTAAGTGAATAGCCAACCTAGGCCAAAAGCCTAAGTTAGGGGTGTGGTGAAAAGGAAAAGAAAAAAATAAAGCAGTACAAGAAGAAGTCTCTCTTAACCCATGGTATTGAAAAACAAAATGGAAACCCTCCATATAAAAAAAAAGAAGAAAAGGAAAGAGAAAAGAAAAGAAATGAAATAGACAGTTGTGAAATAAAGGGCGAATGAGATTGGGTCTCCAAGCAATCCATGGGAAGTAAATAATAACATGACTATAAAGCACTACAAGAAAAATTGATGAAGGAAGAAAAGAAGGATGTGTTCAGAGTACCACATCTCATGAGGATGAAAGTCACTAAGCCTAAATGACCATACATTTGCACTCAGCCCCATTACAAGCCTTGTAAACACCTTTTTGATCATGGGTGAACCAAACCGATGGTTGATTGGAAAATAAGGGAAAACCTATGAGTGAAAGCATGCATTTTGTTCCTCTTTTTTGAGTGTGAGCGTTGCATCTGATCCTGAGCTTTAAATGATAAGACCTTTGTGTGTGATTATGGAATCATCATTTGTGTGAGGGCATTCGAATGCTTTGTTGAGCTTGAACTTGCATTAGTAGCAAGTATTGCAAGCTTGAGAATCATTGATAATGGGGTGTCACAACTTCAATCTTTGAGTACACAATTGATCTTAGCATGAGTAGTTTAAGTCTTGTTGTGTATGTTCATGGTTGAGTCTGGTGTAGCACTGTTTGATACATCCTATTTGAACGGCTGAACTTGAGTTTTACTTGAGGAGAAGAAAAAGTTTAAGTTGGGGTGTTGATGAGTCCTTAGAATGGACTCATTTAGGGCTTTATTTAAACAGAAATAGTGTCCTCAAATGCTTATTTTCACTCAATATCTAATGAAAACTCTCAAGTTTCAGGTATTTATGTTTTAATGGAATCATAGACACTTAGGCGCAAAAAAGAACAGAAAGACGAAGAAAATGAAGAAAGCGGCTCGAGCTTCGCCAAGCACACTTGGCGAATCGCCGACTGGACATACTTCACTCTTTGTTCCAGTATGCGAAACCCTTAAGGAAGAGGATCAAAAAGGCGATGAAAGGAACAGTCGGCATATCGCCGATCAGTTCCATGAAGTAGAAATATACCGCCCAATGGTACAGGACGCAAAGATGTTGTAGGCAAGCACAGAAGGGCGATGAACCAGACGATGGGAGAATGGCCGAGTCCATCGGCGATTCCCACATACCTCGCCGAAGGATCCGCCGCAGCACTATTTTATGAAACTATAAATACTAGCTCTTTATTAGTTTTAAGAGGATCCGAACATTATTATAATTTTGAGACTTAGAATATTAGCTTCTGTATTTTTCTCTCAAGTTTGGAGAGGGATTTTGGGAGACTTGAAGAAAGGAGTTCATCTTCCCCAAGTTGGAAGTAGGTTTTCTCTATTCTTCTTCCTTTGCTTAAATCAAGGTTTAATTTCTTATACACATTTGATTTTAGTATCATTTTAGGTATAATTTCTTATTTCTTGATGTATGGCTAAAAACCTCAATTGTTGGGTCTTGCTTGCTAATAGGTTAGATATATTTTAATGGTGATTTCACCTACTAGTTGTGGTTTAATTTAATGGGTTTGTAGTTGAAAAAACAAAACCACCCATGTGTTTTCTGCTAGCTCGAGAGAGAGGTCGTGAAACTAAGACCGCTAGGACCCGATGGCCTAAGGAGTGGGTCGAAATGAGGTTCAGCCCTAGAAGGTGAGCCCTAGTCCCACATCCTAACACTCAGCTCGAGAGAGTGAGTAGGGTAAGGCGTAGGATGGCCTTCATGCAGCAAATGTGTGTCCGAGAGGAACCCATTTGAAACGGGGTAAGTTACCCGAGAGGGAACTTATTTCCATCTAAAGCTTAGCCTAGTCACTATTATCTTGGAAATTTCCTATCAAAAGCATGTACGCAATGATTTATATCAATATATATTGTGGTCACACCCCAAGAACTTCTCCACATACTTGAATTTCTATTTATTTTTGTTGTTTTAGCTATACTTGTAACAAACCCCATTGATATTTGACACTTTGGTGTCACCCATTTGAATTTACTTTGTTTTTATTCGATAATTTCTCAAACTATAACTAACTAGAACAAAATTCTAGCCTAACTACTATTTTCACTACCACTCCCTTGGGACACGATCCCAACCCTTGGTTGGGTTACTATATTATCGACGATCGTAGACACTCATACTGTAGGTTAGTGTCATTGGTCACGATAAGCATCAAAATGGCGCCGCTGCTGGGGAGTGGTGTTAAGTGAAGGTGTAGTTCTCCTAGAGGTTTTGCACTTTTTTGTGGCAAGTTGACCTAGATAAATCGAGGAGTTGAGGGTGAATCCAAGTTAAAGGCGCTGGTATTTCAACTGAATAACTTGGTCTCCAAAATAAAGGAGGTGGAAACTAGTGCAAACGCCAAGGGAAGCATCTGCTTCCTCATGAGCAAGAAATCTCTAGGAGTGATGAGAAAAACCGTATCGATGATAAGCTATTGATTATTCTCCAATAGCTTCATAAGCAAGATAGAATGCTAGAGGCAACGAAGGAGAGCATGGAGGTGTTAAATCTAATGATTAGTTCTCACTCCAGATCAATCAAGGTGAATGAAGACCTATTTGACCACGCACTGTCGCATCTCTACCCTAGCAGCAAAAGAGGGTTACCTAATAGTGTTCGGTCAAACCCTAATGATGAAGCTTGACTGATAGCTCACGTCAAGCCATGATGTTAAATAAGGCGCTTTTTGGGAGGCAACCCAAGGTCGTAAAAATTTAGGATTTTACTTTTATAAATAATGGTGTGTTGATGTTGCAGATAAACCGAGGAAGGTGTGGAAAATCTTAGGTTGGCGAGCAGAAAGTCCATTCTGCGAGTCACTAAACAGGTCGTCGAGCCCATTTGGATTCGTCGTTTGGCTCAATACAAGAGTTGTATAGAGCCTGCAAAACTCGGCGAACTCGAAAAGAAGCTCGGCACATCGCCAACCTACTTTGCGATCTCACCTCCAAAAAATTGAAGATTTTGAAGAAAAGGTGGGATAAATGACCTCTCGGTGGACCTCTGTATGCGTCGGCGAGTTAACTAACATCTCCGAATGGACGAGAATTGAACGGTTATAATGTGCCAAAAAATCTCTAAATTTTTAAATTTTCCCACTCTCCTTCCTTTTAACCTTCTCAACTTCACATCAAGGTAATATTTTCTAGTTTATTGCTTGCCTTTAGTATTGTAGTCGATAATTAGTTATTGGGTTGGATTCCTTTGTTGCCTAGCGTTTGAATATAATTTGATCGGAATTAAAGGTTAGTCTCTAAAACCCCAATTTTTTAAAAAAGCTTTTGAACTCTTTTGCAATTGTAGTATCGGGTTGACGTGTGTTGGGCCTCTCTAATAGTCATAGGTTGTGTGATGCTCTTTTCAAGTTGAAACCTTTGCCTGAATTGTCTTAATAATCGAATGCTTTAGTGCTTGTGTTATGATTTTAAATGAACTCGAAAAGGGTGTTGCAAACTCGTTGTTAGGTTGATTGGGTAAAGTTTAAGTATCCCACATTTGTGCTAAATAACAAAAATTTCTCAATGATGGAATGGGTAACAACATTCTTAAGGGTAATCGTAGTTAAATGGCCAAAGCTGACAAACCCGGAAGAAGTCTGAGTAGTCCGGGGTGATGGGAAGTATGGGTCTTATGTAAATTTCGTTTATGCATGCTTCGATTGGGTTATCAGGGGTTGGGGGGTTGAATTTGAAAGAAATGGGTTGAAAATAGACATGTTGGGTAGTTTGGCGAGCTGAATCGAGCTCGCGAAACTGCTTGGTGGATTGCCTAACGTCCCAATTTCACCTTTAATTAAATGCTGAAAGTATTGATTAATTTGTTACATTTAATGATAAGTATGATGTCAACAAGCACACTCGGCGACTCGCCAAAAGCCTCATTATCTACCCTTTTGTCTACACCCTTGTGCCTTCTATGTATCATTTTCAGTGAAGTGCTTAAATGGATGTGCACTTCACCAACTATTTTGGTGAAGCAATTCTACACCCAGGACTCCCCTTCCCCTGTTTAAATACTGTCTAACTTTGGCTCGAAGTCTTTTACAGAAATGGCTAGACCAAAGGTCGTAGGGAGAGATATGCCACCCCGACATATAAGAGCAAGAGATTTCAAAAGAGATGAAAAGATAGTGGAATTTGCAAAAGAGAGAAGAGAAAGTAAGAAAGCAAGCTCCAACAGAAGGGTCCCCATTGATGCCACTATTCCTTCGTGGAAACACAGAGTATACATGACAATAAACTCCTTTTAGGCGAGCCATGACGGGGATAGAATGGTTGCTGCTAGCATCGCTGCAGAAGCTATAGCAAATGACCACAATGAGAACCAGAATGACAACCCGTGGACCATTGTTGAATTTCAGGCTAATGCATCGAGAAACAATACTCCGACAGATGGAGCAAGCGTGTAGACAAGATCCCCTCTTTAACTCTTTCTCTGTTCTTTCTTTACTTTAACTATTGGGTACTTATAAATTGCATTGGAGGACAAACGCCTTTTATTGTGGTGGGGTTAGGCTCACCTTTGTTTGCTTGTTATGGACATTTGTGTTTTTGGGTACATTTGGATTGTCTATTCCTTTTAATTTTAACTTATCTTTTTTTTTTGTGGATGCTTGAGCATATGGCTCCTTTATGTTTTTAATTTGCAAAAATATTTTGACCCTTCTGAAAAAATTTCATTTTTCAAAAAATTTCACCACCTCTTGTGTTGAAAGTGGTTGTTCTTGTACAAATTTAAGTCTCGATTTTGCTCAAATATCGATTACTTGAATAGTGCTCTCAATCGAACAAACATGATTGTGCGGCTACAACGAGGCCAAATGAAGTTGCATAAACAATATGTGAATTCTTTGCATCTCGTTGTGATTAGCCATGTATCAAATTGATTCTCGTGTGATGACTATTGCACACTAGCAAAAGTGTGTAGTCTTGTTTGACTTTAGTTTTGATGCCTTGTGTCATGAACTTATTTTGAACCATGCATGAATACACCTAGAATTTACCGTGTTAGTCCAATTGATTAAGTAAAGCTTGCTCTTGAGATGATCTTAGGCAACTTTTGAAGAGTGTGAGCCAATTTGACATATACCTCTGTTGTGGCATGCCCTGTGAGCGTGTGAACTTCTCTTGAGCAACCTTTGGGCCTATCCTTCTTTGGGATGAAAATCTCAATTTTTGTCCTCCCTTTTCCCCTTTTTTTCTCCCTTTCTATTATTTTTTTCGTTTTCATTTTTCTCCTCGTTACCCTTTTTTTTTTATTTTGTTTTTCTCGATGTAGCTATGTCCAACAAACTACTACTACTACTATCACTACGACCACCACCACCACATACCAAAATATTAGTCTATGAATTGTAGGGAGATCCTTTACCACTATACACACGTATCTATGAATTTTCCCACATAGATTCAAACAAGTATCCTTGCCCAAAATCAAATTCTATTTTCCACTAATTTCAACTAATATTGTTGATCCTGAATTCAATCTCTAAAATACATCTCACTATTTAAATGTGCCAATACCTACCATTTAATCACCACTTTAAGTGCCCTTATTGGTTTTATTCAACTTGGCTTCATAATCTTACATAATATCATATTTAGTGCACATTGCGGCTCCCATCATAAGAAACTTTATCATTGTGATTATCTTGTTATTAAACTTGAACTATTTAACTTATTTTAGTATACCTCCGCTCCAAAGGTTAGAAACAATGTCTTTCATACAAATCTTATATTAAGTTCTCTCATCTCATACTTTATTATAAATGATCACCTCTTATATTTTTGTTATTCCTCAACTTTTTAATGTAGCCTGATCATGATTAATATGCTCTTACCTAGTCAATTTATCCTCCTAAGATTACACTTGTATTCATAGCATCCATATTATACCTTTTCTAAATTAGATTATTAATTTATCAAGTAACATATATATACAATGAGATTATCGTAATAAATACAACAAAATTGAAATATTCTTGTCAAAGTCCTACCTTGAGCAAGTCATTATTACTATCTCTAACATTCTTAATTGAATTATTCAAAGTCGCACTGCTTATTACCTAGTCATCTTACTAGCCATATCACAACATCTCACACTACACCACATAGCATCATTAATATCGTTGACCTACGAATTTGAGAACGTCTCGTCACTATTGGCGAGAGAATGAAAGAATGAAGTTTATATCTTAAAATGAACCACATACGCATGATAAGGAATGAAAGAATAAAAGTTTTCTAAAGTCTCATAGCCTCTCAAAGATAAGTAACGTACACTTCTGCACCGATCCGCAAGACTCTACTAGACTCAGCTCTTGTACTCGTGAGACCGATAAACCTAGGGGTTTGATACCAATTTTTCATGACCCAAAATCACAAGTTGTGATGGCACCTGTTGTAACATCTCGCAATATGAAATAACTAGGAATAAGCTAATAATTGGAAATAGTCATTTTTTGGAAAGAATGAAAATCTAGAAATTTGTTCAAGTTAGGAAAAGTTGAGTTTTGGTCAACTTTAAATAGCTATAACTTCTAGCTCAGGATGAATTAGGTGTACTTCCAGATATGGTTGGAAATCTCTTGGAACGATCTTTCCAATGCCGCCAACTTTGCGTGATTCCAAGTTCGTATGAGTAATTTATTCCCTTTGGAAGTTGGGCTATTGGATTAAGGAAAGTCTAGTCTGGATTTTTGGAAGGGTAATTTAGTATTTTTCTTACCTAATTATTCTAATTCATTTTTAGGAGTTTAATTGGGGTAAAGTCAGATTTTAGTCAGTTTAGAAAAGTGAACTTTATGCTAGGGCTTGGAGAAAGGAGAAGAACGCTCAAGATTCGCTGATTTCATCAAGGATAGCTTGTGGATTTCGTCGGGGGTGATCCATAAAAAGGTATGTGAGATCACATAGCATTGGGTTAGTTCACCCACACGTCGATCATGATTTAATTCAGTGAATTTAAGTCTTTGAAGGTTTAGAATTTTAGTTCTTGATGAACATTGTTGAAGGTTTTTCTTGAATTCTTGTGGGTTGTGTTGATTGAAGTTTCTTGTGATTTGATTCATGTTTTGAGGTGTAATTTTGGTTTGAATCTATCATATATTAAGGGTATAAATAATTCTAAGTGTTTGGGGAAGGAACCATGGAAGTTTAGAGGGTTTAGAGATGAAAAATGGAGAAGAAAAGTTGTCAAACACGTGGGGATAGGGGTGGGGCTCGCGCCAGCCAGCGCGCCCCAAAAGTGTCTTTGAATCTTCACCGTTGGGACGCCATGCCAGCCAGAATGCCTCATACCAGTCCTTTAATATTGAGGGCTGGCACCCCGCGCCTCTCAAAGAGCCAGGGATGCCAGTTCTCCCCATTCGCTCCCCACTGTTTCGTACTTGTTCCTTAGCAATATACCTACGTTTTCTAGTTGATTACAACACTATAAGGTACATATAAACATCACGAAATCATCCATAAACATGAGATCATGAACCTTGAATCCATAATATAACTCAAGGAAAGTTAGGACCAAAGTCAAGAGAAGTTAAGAGTCAAGTCTAGAAGTTAAGAAGCAAGTCAAAGCAAAGTTTTTAAAGTTTTCAAAAGTCTTTAACAAACGTTTTCACCTTGTTTTAAGACTTAAGTTTCAAGTTAAGCAAAGTGTAAAGGGTTGAGTCCATTTTTCAAAGAGCTATAAGGGAACTAAGTATTCCCAAGAGTATTAAGTGTTTTCACATTTGAATAAGAAAGGGAAACATCGATTTCTAAGAGAGCTTTTAAGCTAAAGTTTTGAGTAATTATCTCAAACAAAAGAAAGAAGTTTTGATTTTAAATCATATGAGCTAAGTATATTTTGGGAGTAGTATTGAGCACTGATATGAAGATGCGAGTTCATATTAACTCAAGTCTTCATAAACCATGTAGCCATCATGGGTAGTAAATTATCATACTTTTTAGATGACTCCTTAAGATGCTTTTAACATAGACTAGTGGATCCACTTAGTGAGTTAGGTTCTATACCTCCGGCAAGGTATAGGACAGTCCTTGGCAACATGAGGTAAGACGTTGTACCATCACTTAGGCTCATAGTGGTGGTTGTCGGTTAGAGAATCTCCCACATAAACTATATTACTTTGTTATATGAGTAAAGTTGAGTTTGTTATTGCATTTTTCTTGAATGAACTAAGTTGCTTTTACAGTTTTATAAAGTTTTTCATATATTGCATGTGTCTTATTGTTTTATTATGAATTGAGTTATTCATGAGTTGAGAAGAGCCAAGGTAAGTGGTTCTTTCAAAATCTCTTTCAAGCCTATGTTATGTTTACCATTCCAATCACATACTCGTACATTCAATGTACTGATGTCAGTTGGTCTGCATCTTATTATGATGCAGACACATGTAACCAGGATCAGCATCCAACACCTCGTTGATCAGGTTCAGCACTCAGAGTCAGTTGGTGAGCCTTCTTACATTTCGGAGGACTCTTTTTATCAATTGTTTTCTAGTTTTTCAGTTGTTAGGATGATTGGGGATCGTGTCCTGACATCTCTCTTTATTTTAGAGGCTTCATAGACAGATAGTTTTAGTTCTCCACATTTCAGGTGTATACGTTTAAGACTTTGGTTGCCATTTTGGCTAAGATTTTATTTCTTAAAGTTATTGCATGAGTAATACTTCTTGTGTTTAAGTCTTCCGCTGAGTAACTAAGTCAAGCCAAGGGTTCACTTGGGGCCAGCAATGGTTCTTGAGTGTCAGCCATATCTAGGGTGTAGTCTCGGGGCTTGACACATGTATTCCAACTGATAGGTAAGCCAACCCAATAAGATAATCTATTCCACTTAAAATATGGAAAAGTAAGTAGCAAGCAAATATATTACATAATAAGTCTTTTAAATAAAATGCAGAAAATTGAAATACCGCCTCAAGATTTAGTGTCACAAGTACAAGAACTTCTAAACTAGGATGCAAGTCTAGAACTAAATGACAAATCTAGACGTAAGGAATATCTTGTCTGAACACTAATAAAATAATAACTAAGGCAACGAGGGAGGTGCGGGACACAGAACAGCCAAGCAACTCACCACAACTCCAAGATAACTCAAGCTCAACTCTGAAAGCTCCATAAAATGCGTTTCAATTTAAAATCAAATCTACACCACAAAGAGTACGGCAAGTATAGTATGAGTATTAAACCACATGTACTCGGTATATCTCATAGACTAACAACAAAAAAGTAGTGATATGAGTATATTAGAAAATCATCCTTTAATTTTACCATTCTTCATTAAACTTATCAGTCAAGTATCATCAAATAAGAATAATCAAATATCATGCAATGTCCAACCACCAATAAAGCACATAATCAGCAAGAATGAGGAATGTAATAAGATGCCATATAATGTGACACCATGAAATGATATGCCTCAGATGCAAAATAATCTCTCAACTGTATATACATGATACTCTTTCATAATACATCAAGAGTTCATGACCCATGGGGGAATCACAAGGTCCATATACCGACATGGATGATCTCCACGTGTCTGTACAGACGATCTCAACACACTATCATAAAATCACATAATCCCCAACACAGACGATCTCCACACGCCCAACTTATAAGCATAACCAATCCATCGTACAAAATATCTTCACGTGCCACAATTAGAATCATAACTTGATCTCAATACGGATGATCTCCACGTGTTAGACCTTTACTCATGCTCAGTCTCATGTCAATGCATAGTATGATATCAATAAAAAGGGATGATGCAAGATCTCAATGAATCAAATGTCGTTATGACATATAATCATCTCAATTATCACAATTATATGGGTTCAATAAATAAACACAACCACACAAAAGAAATCAATTCAGTAAATACATCAACTAATGCCCATATGAATTGCATTCTCGCATTATAATCTATCATAAACTTTCTCTATAATAGTACCTCTACTCATACCAATGCCTGTCACATTGTTGGAACGAGACCCCCCTATCTTTCGCTCTTACCCATTTTCTATTCCATTTTTAATCTTTAATTAGAAATACGTCCTTCAACGAAGTCTGGAAGTCTTAACATACCTCAAAAGTCGAACAGGTGCCACAAATTCTTCAAGATATTGTCTTTCCTTTTTGCAAAGCTTCAAAGCCTTTCTAATCTATCAAATATATAATCCTCAAAGAATACGAATCTTATGAAACCCATATTACTATATTAGGTTTCGGCTAAAAAAATCGGGTATAAAAGTCACCACGAGTCACCAAATTCAAATCTTAAATTTTATTTTAGATTATGTTTACCCATGATAAAACAAACTCGCATGCAAAATTTTAGCTAAAATGGAACATTATTCAACCCTCAAATCAAGATTTTGATCTAAGAATCCCAGACCTAATTTTTCTCAATTTTAATACATTCTACAGGTTTTTAACCTTCAAATTTGTTCATAATCACATAAAAATTTAATGGAAAGGACGAGAAGCATTACCTTAACTCTTTGAGATAAAAATCCCAATTTTTATCCTCCATTTCCCCCTCTCTTTCTCCCTTTCTATTCTTTTTTGGTCTACATTTTTCTCCTCTGTTACGTTCTTTTTTTGTTTGTTTTTCTGATGTAGCTGCGTCCAGCAGCCCTTTTCTCTCTCTCTCTCTCTTTCTTTTCTTATTGGGCATTCTCGTTGTTGTAATTTTTTGAGCTTCGTCCATTTTTTTATTTTTCTCACTTTTTCGTAAAATAATATAACTCTATTTAATTCGAAAATTGTATCACTCATTCTTGCAAGTCATAAATCACATAAAATGCCTAAGAGGATCGTTACAATAAATAACAATCATCTATGGACTTGTTTTATATTCATTTTCATTTTCATGTTTTCCTTGTTCTTTTGTTATTAATAACAATCATCTATGGAGTTGTTTGATATTCATTTTCGTTTTTATGTTTTCCTTCTTTTTTATTAAAATATTTTTTCCTCTTTTGTTTGTTTTGTTTCTTCATTTTCGTCATCGATCATATATTTAATAACTAAAAGAGAGGATATAGAAAAAATGATGTGGAAATATGCATGACCACCACGTTTATGAAGATCAATAATGTGCTTTACATAATTTCTTTTTGTTTCATAATAGACAAACACGAGGTCATCAAGATGAACACATTTTTTTTGTCAGTGTCAGATTAGTTTGGTACAAGTTCGGCAAAAATGAAGAAGAAATTTAATGGCAATAGAAGTTTCATCAAGAGAGATGATCAGATTAGTTTCATAGAATTGAAGTTTGAATGATTTAGAATATATAGAGATTCATTTAATGTTGCTGATTTTTAACAATTTCAATTAGTTATTTCACTTAGTATTACTTATATTTAATAATTTCAATTAGTAATTTTTCAAACATAAGATATGTATTCTCACAGAACAATATTTTCTGATAAAGTTTGGAGTGTTAAATATATCATTCTTTTCTCTATAAGGTAAATGTTAAATTCTTCTTCTAAAATAATGTGATGATTTTTCTGGGGGAAAAATGGTGATACTTAAAAGTGTATCTATCTATATAATAATTGTTGGACTAGAATAGTGTGGTGTTTTCTCTCTTTACTTTGGCTGGTTTTTCTTTCTTTTTCTTTCTACTTTTTATTGAATTTATTATTAAAAAAATGTCTCAAAAACTTTATTTCTGACTGTCTTTTAATTTTCTATGATTAATGTTCATTATTCTGTGTCATAATGTACAAATGCTATGTAACACCTTGAACGTCGAACAGTTTTTAAGTTTTGGGTCAACTTTAAACGACCATATCTTTTATCACATAAAGAGTTAAATGGCCCATCAGGTATCAAATCAAAGGTCTTTGAGTCTTATTTCTTACGCCACCAAGTTTGCCTCAATCTGAGTTTTGAGTAAAAAGATATGACTGATTTACTAGAGACGCTCTAACTTGGAAGCAGCTCTGCGATGGCTCCACGTTACAGAGCGAATACGGACCTCACTGTCCGCTGGAAAAATATCCCGACTTCCAGCTTGTTTTATTTATTTTTAAGGGTATTTTACCCTTAAAAACCCTTGGAAAGTCATATAAATTATCCCAAACGTGTAGAAAAATTAGTTTTCATAATCGAACCCTCTCATTCACTCCTATATTTCTACGCTCAAGAACTTCAAGACACACTATGGCTAGGGTTCATCTTCCTAAAAAATTCCATCAAGTTTCTTCAAGAACATTGTTCTTCAAGGTATGTAAGGCTTCTCTGAGTTTTGTACTTTTTCATCCTCATGCCCTACCTAGCGATTTAGTCAATAACTTGTTACACCTAAAGGATCCGTTCATGATTCTTGATTCTAAATTTCGTTCCTTAACAATTGAAGTTGATTTCTTGCTCTTTTAAGAATCTTGTAATGTTATTCATGCTTTGAATCACATGAACCCTATGCATTTGTAAAGTTATGTTTAAAAAATCATATGAAAGTTTCATGTATTGGCTTTGGATTTGAGAAACAGCAAGAGTTTAAGGGAAATTTTCCAATTCTACACTCTTTCAAAGCGTTAATTTTACCAACAAAAATTGTCAAAACTGTTGGGGAAGGGCTGGGGTGGCACGCCAACAGTGTGCCTAAACCAAGTCCTAGTCAACTTGGGTCTAGCGCGACGTGCCACCAATACGCCAACAGTCATTGGTTAGTTTTTTTCTTGTTTCATCCGACGCGTGTTCCTTAAAGTTGTCGTGACCCAGAGTTACCCCCTAGAAGTGACATGGCGTACTTGACCCCGAAGGGTTTGCATACAAGCCCTTAGCATATTCATTCACATAAAATCGCAAGAATAATTTGGAAAATTTAAAACTTTTACAATAGAAGTCAAACTTCATTTTCATAATAAAAAATCATAAGAATCTAGACTTTGTCTCATTTACCATCTAAAACATAGGAATACAAAGTTTGGGACTTAGCTCTTTACATCAATAAAGTCTCAATATAAGAAGTACGATAGGAACTAAGAAATGGATAATTCGTCCTCGAACTTGAGGACTCACCACAACTTGGAGATAAGCAATCCAAGTCTTCTTCAAGAAAGAAAGTGTATGTCACATAGAACCTACACTTATCAAAGTGTAGAAGAAGAAAGGATTAGCACAATTATGTACTAAGTATGGAAACATGTATAAAATCATTTAAATATGATAAAAAAGACAGTTTAGTTGAAAAGTATACATTTATCAAGTTTGGAAACCAACATGCATTTTCAATGTAAAAGACAAGATATAATCACAATTATACTCATAACATAGTAACATCAATACCTTAGCAACCCCTATGGAACACTTGTGCAATGTATGGTTGGCATCCCATAATACCAACCATACTAAGTACTCCCTTGAAGCTACCTTAGTCATACGTATCATCTTTAAACCTCATCATAATGAATAGTCATCAATAAAGAAATAGTCATGTACATTACTTGAATATAGGAAAGTCATTCATGGCAACTATCCATTCAACGTACATGCATACATTTATATCTCATCATAACATAAAAGAAGCATCCCATAACATCCTACTAAGTCTACTTGTGCAATGTAAAAGTGAAATCCCATACCCCCACTCCTACTAAGTAAACTCATCAAGAAGTCATAGTGTAGTTCATGTCTCATTCACTATCTTATCATATAGGGAAGAATAGCCATAATCGACATAGACCATGTGAGCTACATGGAATCCGGTGTCGTGTAACCCCACACCAAAAGAAGGTGTCCTACTTGCCTAAGGTAGAAATAAATGTGTTAGCTTTTAGGTGGATCCACTAGCTAAGTCCTATGTTGGCACATAGTTATGGGATAGGGAGATTGCTTCTAGAAACCCAATCTATTGCATTGGCGGAGGAGCTTCCATCTCATGAGTTTACTTTAGATGACCTGACCTATTGCATTGATGGAAGGGTATTTTCTTCACTTTCCATATCCACTCGATACTAAGCATTATTTCCCAAATTATACATAATTAGTCTTTAATTGTATTTACATGTGTGAAGGGGTGTTCTACCCTTCATTCAATACAACTCACAAAATAGCTCATAGATTCATTTAGGTGAGAACTAACTTTCAACCTTAGAATCATCATTAACACATGAGTAAACCTTTCACATTATTGTTGGCGCACTGCCCCAGCCCTCCTGGCGCTATGGGGGTACATTGCTCTAGCTCGAACCCAAAAATCCGATGAATTTTCTTGTAAAATTTTGGGTGCTAACTCATCTAGAATTGATTAGTTTCTTCCAAACTCTCTTTGATTCATAAACCTAACACAAATTCATTGACATCTCACTCAAATTCTTTCAAAAAACACCACTCATTCGCAAGACCCTCACCTTAAGAACTCAAAACCTCCATTGATAAAGAATGGGGCTATAACTCAAAAACTACTCAAGAATCTTTACATAAACGATTTCATGGATGTTTTAATGGAAGAACTACATGATTTTCATGAGGAAGAACAAGTACATCACTATGGGAAACCTCACATACCTGAAAAGAACCACATTTTTGGCGAAAATCAACAAATCTTGAACAATGCTTGAAAACCTCGCTTTTCTCCTCTTGAAACCTTGCTCAAAAAACCATAACTATTTTGTAACGTGAATGGGTGATAAGAATCTGATTAGACCCTTAATAGGGTCAGGAAAAACGTGTTAACACAAGTGGGGTAAAGGAAAAGACCAAAATACCCTTTCCTAAAATAGATGGAAAGCCTTAAATGGAGAGACTTCATTCAAATGAGTATATCTTTGTTCTAAGAGTTCAGAATTTAGCAAACTTGGTGGCGTTGGAAAGAGAAATCAGAGACCTTTGATTTGATAGCTCATAGACCACATAATTCTCTATCTACTAAAAGATATGGTCGTTTGAAATTGACCCACGATAAATCTCATAGTGAAACTCAATCGTTTAGAAAGTTTTCAACTCAACTTTATTCTAGGGAATTTTAGTGACCTTAACATTTAAGAAAATTTAGAATCACTCAGTAAAAATCATATTCACCATAAAGAATGACTTGAGCCTTAACTTAGAAATTTTCGGGATGTTACATAATGCCTCAACTTGTCAAATGATATCATGAACATAACTATTAACATAATTTAGAAGTTATGATCATCAAGAGTCGTGAAATTTGTAACGACCCTCTTGATCATTTTTATGAATTTTACCCATACTTCTAATTTTAACTCTTCTCGTAGCGTTTATATCCAATTTATGACTTGTGAGAATGAGTGATATAATTTTTAGATTTAATAAAGGGTTATTTTATTACTAATAATAATGGGAAAAAAGAAGAAAAATAAAAAGAAAAAAATAATGGGTCAAGCCTAAAATAATAATAATAATAATAAATAAAAAGGGAAAAAAGCCCTAATCTATTAAAAGTGATGAAATATTGAAAAAAAAATGAATGGAACAAAGGAAAAAAATTACGCAGACGGAAAAAGAAAAGAAAGGGGAGAAAAAAGTGGGGAAAGAGAGGAGAAAATTGAGATTTTCATCCCAAAGCGTTAAGGCAATGCTTCACGTCCTTTCCGTTAATTTTTTATGTGATTATGAACAGATTTTTAGGTTAACAACGTTTATAATTTATGCTAAATTAAGAAAATATAGGTCTAGGGTTTGTACAACAAAATCAAGATTTAAGGGTCAAATAATGATCTGTTTTAGCTGAAATTTTGCATGCAAGTTTGTTTATTCAAGGATAAACATAATCTGAAAGAAAATTTTAGATTCAAATTTGATGGCTCAGAATGACACTTTGACCCGATTTTTGAGCCGAAACTAAATATAGTAATATGAGTGTCATTAGATTCGTATTCTTATGAGGATTATATATTTGATAGATTAGAAGCTCTTTGAAGCTTTATGAAATGGGAAGACTCAAGTTCTGAAGTAATTTCTTAATTATTTGAGGCAATTGGATTTCTAAACCCTTGTTAAGTGTATAGAATCGTGTATTTTCTTGTGGTATGTGTTAGAGAGTAATGGGACTTTGTGATGGGTTGACTTGTCCATATTAAATAATTTTAATGATGAAAAATGGGTGATAAAAGGCAATGTGATTAATTATTGGTGAGTGATGTGTTGATAATGGTTTGAAAGGTGTATTGATTCATTGTTGATAATGTATCACGACTGTGTTGTTGTGAATTGTGCATTGTTATGAAAATGGCCATCTCCTAATTATTTGTGTGAACATGTCATTTGCATTGGTTTGAGACATGGTTGTGATAAGTGTTATGTGAATTGAGAAAGAATAAGAAATTAAAGATGATGTACCATTTCGAGAGAAGTGTCGCGGCCGTGATGGATATTATGATTCAAGTGATGTGTCGCACGCCCCAACGGATTCTATTATTAAGGGATGTATCGCATACCACATTGGATTCTATTATTGAGGGAGGTGTCGCACGCTGTGACGGATGCATGGACAGATATGTCCCACATGGGTCCCGAACTAAGAGACAGCAAGTGTGTATCATTAGGCCAGACATGCATCGCTATAATTGACATTGCATTGCACATCTTTATCATTGGTGAACTTGATCTTGTGTGTTGCTGATTTTGTGAGTGCCTTTCTGTGGAACTTATGATTGATGAATATTGAGCTTGTTGTTGAGGATATGTAATTGTTAGTGTTATTGTTGAGATGTGTGCTATGTAAATTGTTAACTATTAGGTTAGACTAGTTTTTATGCAGGTTGTAGTTGTGGAGGTTCGTTGGGGTGTAAGCAGTACCTGTGTTCTATTCCCTTAGCTTGTGATTAGAAGTTTACTTGCTGAGTATTGTGTGGTTTGGTACTCACCCCTTGCTTCTACATTTTTGTAGGTTATGAGCTGGATATTCGTGATATTTTCTATTTTCTTCTTTTCTGAGGCTTCATGTGGAGATTTGTGAGATAGTTATTTGTCATCTCAGTAGACCTTCTTACTCCTATATATGATCGTGTTCTATTTTAGAGACAACATCATTTTAAACTTATGATTTCTTTCAATTCTAGTGCAATACATTAGAGACTTGTGCACGTAACAACCAGGTTTTGGGGGTATATTTAAATTTATTATAAATTTTTGCATTATAATATAGTATTAAACTTTTATTCTCGTTTTACATCCACATTCACCGTATTATTTGGGTTTTAGGGTGCCTTGTGTTGGTGGCATAAGACGAGTGTCATCACGTCTCTTTTTGGCTCGTGACAAAATGGTATTGGAGCCCCAGGTTCATATGTCCCACGTGTACACAAGCTGAGTCTAAGAGAGTCTCGAGGATCTATACGAAGATGTTTGTACTTATCTTCGAGAGGCTATATTGACTTTTAGGAAAAATCTTCACTTTTTCAATCTCTATTATGCGTCCTTGGTCGGACTTGATTCCTATAACTTTATTCTACTCTCTCTATTATAGTGATGACTCGTACGTGACTCTTCATGTGAGTTGTTGGTATGTCGTGTATGGTTTGTAGTCTAGATATGGTTTAGAAGTGATAGAGTTATTAAAAGAATGTGTGGTTTGATTAAGAATGTTCAACAATTTGAAAGGGTTTAGTAAGGTTATGGCTCGATAATGCATTTTTAAGATATTTGAACGATGAGATTGAGCAATGGTCTGAGAAAATTAATATGTTATGTTTTTTTAGGTTAGTTACCCCACCAGATGGAATAGTACTTGTGTGGTATAGGAAATATCTTGAGTGATTCGACAATTGGAAGTGGAATGATTAAATGGACGGCTAGATAATGAATATGGTAAATTTGGGATGATAAGAATGATGTTACACTAATTGAGGTCAGATTCTCTCCTTTGATTTCATTAATTAAGAGTATATCAAAGAGGGTCGTGATATGACTACTACAACGGTATGGATGCTTACTTGGTTGGAGTTATGAAGCATGTTACTTCTGTCATCGACATGCTCTAAGAAAGAATGGATATCGAGTAGGATAGAGATAGAACAGCTTTGATAATGGTTTACAGTTATTCAATGGATAGAAATGTGTGGACTATTTGGGTATGATCTTCTCTTTAGGTATGATGTATTCTAGTGGTGGATCTAACATACTTTCACGGTATGGTACTAGTTATATGTGGAAATGGATATGTCAATTTTCAAGTGTCGATACTAACTACTTAAGAAGTTATCAATTGTACCACATGCTCATATAATGAGATTTGATGTTGCATTCACATTTTAGAAACCAACTAGTTTGTTACTATTCACACTTGGGTTAACGTTAGTTATAAAGAAGGTTTTAGTGGTGGATCTTTGCTACGATATTAATCTGTTCAGGTTGTGAAGTGTATCCCGAGGATTCTAAATGAGAAGTGGCGATTTCATCACAAGCACCAAAAGAGTGGATTGATATCGAAATGAAAAGCTTATGGGTATAGGAAGTCTCAATGAGTATACTTGTGTGAAGGTCATTGAGGATTTTAGTAAGCAAGTGCATATAAAATTGAGTGAGTCCTTTGAATTTGGTTGGTATAGCTGAATTTGAGGTTTCATGTCAATGACAAGGTTGAATTCGTGGCAATGGTAAGGGCTAACTGAGCATGATGGTAATAAGAGCTTATGATGGATTGTGATTGAGATGCAACTAGATGATAAGAATTATTGGTTAAATGAATTTTTGTATTATAATAATGACTTGCGAGTATCTATAATAGTGGTTTGCTATTATGTGGTGAGTAGCGTGGTCATATAGAAACTTTTAGGATGTGTGGAGACACTGCTTGAATGAATAGAAAGGAGCTAGTCTTAAATGGAAAGAATTAGTGGGATGTAGTTTATCTTTCAAAAGGATGAAAGAACAAAGATATTTACTTTTTTTGCAAAGGGCCAAAGATGTATATTTAGAAAGAGTGGATAATTAGATTCAGAGATACATGGTTCCATCTAGTTTGCCCAAACTGTTGTGATAGTGTTAAATGTCATTCATACCTGTTAAAAGTTGTTGGATAAGATTTGAGAAAGAAGTCTACAGACTTTTGACTCGAGTGTGGTGATAAGTTCTATTATGGTTTTGAGTTTGGTAACTGGTACAGTTGAATTTTTAATGAAGGATACGACAAGATCGATGAAGAGGCAATCAATGATAGGCTAAGATATGTGAATTCATAAAGATCTTGAATGTATGAGCTAGTGTTGATAGATAATGGGATTGTGTTACACTGTTGGGATAAAAAAATCAAGTTTTTCATTGTGAGTCTATGTTCGTGGTAGTATGTTTTGTCAAGGTATGGATTGGTAAGATAAGAAATGAGCGATCGCATTGGGTATTGAGCATTTGGAAGGACTTGTGCATAATTTGAGTAGTAAATTTGGTTACTTTTGATTATTAAAGGACCTAAGGGAGGTTTCACATAATGTTTTGGTTAGACGATAAGGTAAAAATGTCATGGGTTGTTGGCCAAAGAATAAGATTAGTAAGCGAGTCAACAAAAGGAATAAAAGTATGGTGTATTAAAGAGTTCAAAATATTTAGAATTTAGCGTCATTCGAAGAATTTAAGGAGAGGTGAAGGAATAAAGCCTCTCGTATATACCCTTGGTTCAGAGTTAAAGTTGTACAAATTTTTCCCTTTGATATGACTGTGAGATGTGGACTGATTCAGTACAGATTAATTACGGGTTTATCATACATTTTTATGAAGATTGAGTTTTGATTTGTGTGAAAAACGGAGATGCGTGGAAGATTTTGTGTTGTGTGTGGCTAGATTGTTCAAATTATGGTCGATGATGTATGAATGCACTACAGGATAGACCTACAGTTATACATAGTTATTGATGACTTTGAGGGGATTGAAACTACTTTATTCATGGAACTACATAGGCGATGCGTTATATAGACATTTGATGTTGTGTCACGACCTAAGGTAGCCCCTAGGCATAACATGGCGTATAAGACCTCGAGAGGCCCCATAAAAGCCACTTATCATTCATAACATAAGAAATAGACAAAGAGATTAAAAACACAATTTCAATGTATCAAAGTTTTATAAGCAAAGCAGAAATTCTAGCATCGTCTCAATAGCCATCTAGTACATGTGAATGAATTTAGGCCTAGCCCGTACATCATGTTCAAAACTGAAAATAAGGAAAGACTAAGGACAATGAAGAATCGGTCCTTGAATCATGAGGACTCACCAAAGCTTGGAATCTCGTCAACGAACTCTAGCCACGAAACTGGGAAACCTAATTGTCGGACCCTACATTTAGGGAAATGTAGGCAAGAGTATATGTTGGTACAAAATATGTACCAAGTATGATAGCCATGTATAAAACATTTGAAAACATACTTAAACGAGATACCTTCATGAAATGCAATGACCAAGCTAAAACATGAGATAAGAGGGTTATAAAACATAAATCATAAAACATGGTCAATGCACACAGTTATCATCTTAAACATTTATGAGATGCTTTCTCGAAGTAACCTTTGTTCATCAAAACTTGCTTGTGGGAAGTAGCCTTAACCTACATATAAGACCATAAGAGTTATCATCATGGAATCCGGTGTCTCCCACACCGAAAAGAGTTTTCCTACTTGCCACGGTATGGACCATGAACTTCTAGCTTATGTGGATCCACTAGCTAATGTCTACCTAGACAATCCTATGTCGGCACATAGTTAATGGGACATGGGTAATCGCCACTTGTCAACTCGGTACTAAGCTTAACTTCTAAGGAATAGTTCTTATTTATATTCATCTTAGCTCATAAAGAAACATGGGCAATCTCCTTTTATCCTTATATCATATGACATGGGTAATCACCTCTTGTCCACATCTTATGACATGGGTAATTGCATCTTGTCTTTCAATTAGAAAGCATGGGTAATCGCCTCTTGCCTCATCATTAGAATAACTTCTTAGCATTGATTCATTTTTGGTGAGAAATCCTTTCAACCCTAAGAACCCTTACCATGTAAGAAACTGTTTACAATTCATGCTTACATGTGTAAATGAGAAATCTTTTCAACAACACAACAATAGCAACATCATTAATACTTCAATCTCAAAGCATCCTTAAAACATTTACATAAAGTTCATAAGAACATGCATAATTCCATAATTCACCTTTCATAGTTCAAAACATGCTTTCATTCATCAAAATCTAGAAAATATGGGTTAGACATTGAGTCATGGGAATTCATCATAAAGTCATGTAATTCTATTAATTCATGATTAATTTCACAAAACTCTTATTTCATAATCCAAAACCCACATTATATGAGCATAACTTGGAAAACATGGGAATTACATAGGTTCATGGGGGATCATCATAAAAACATGAGATTAACTCAATTCATGCATAAAAGATCATAAATCCATCAATTAAATCAATAGTCACGAGAACCCACAACGTAGAAGAAAAACCCTAACTCAACTGGGGATTTCTATCTTTGAAAATAAGGAAATTTAGGAACTCCATGAATGGAAGGAATCCATGGATGAACACTACCATACCTCAATGCCACTTGCTTATCTCTAATGGATGAATTGGAGACTTGAACCCACAACGTAGAAGAAAAACCCTAACTCAACTGGGGATTTCTATCTTTGAAAATAAGGAAATTTAGGAACTCCATGAATGGAAGGAATCCATGGATGAACACTACCACACCTCAATGCCACTTGCTTATCTCTAATGGATGAATTGGAGACTTGACTTCAAACACTAGGTTGAACCCTTTCTTCTTCAAGCTTTCTAGAGAGAGAAATATTTGGGAAGAAGACTTGTTCTTCTTTTAAAATCTTTAGAGAATGACTTGAATGGGTTTATTTTGGGGTTAAAATCACTTATATAGGGGTTCTGGGTAAGGTCATAACGACGTAGAATCAATATAAAATAATTAGGAATATACCCAATCACCCCCAACTTACAGCTGACACGAACACCCGATTGAGGCCTTCACGAGCCATCAAGAGCTTCACGAGTCATGGTGGCAGCCGTGGTCCTTGATTAGTGGCCTGGGGAAATCCTGATCACCCTCACGCCCACCTTCATGGGTTGTCTGGCCCTTTACGAGCCATCTAAGGGCTTGTGGGAGGAAGCTGGCCCAGGGGTGGATTCTGCCTACCCTCCACGGGCACCACCACAAGCCATGGTGCCCTACACGACCCGGATGGGGTTCCATGAAGGGTGCCATGGCTTAGGTTTGGGCTAGGGAACTCCCTCTTGAACCCTTTCTTAGTCTTCTTGATTTCCGAGGTGTTACATATTGAATGGAGGTTACGAGCTTATAATATACCAAATTATGAGAGTGACCAAAGATTTATCTGAGTTTAGCTTGAGTTATGTGACAGTTTAGAATGGTACTTGAAATATGGTATGTGAAAGGTTGTGTGAAGTTGACTTTGGGTTTGACTTAATAACTTTATCTCAATAGAAAGGTACTAATAGATTTGGAATTGGTGCTATCAGCATGGGGTTGGATCCATATATGTCATGGAATGCTTACATGGAAGAAAGGGAACAATAGCTAAAAAATTTAGAGGTTACAATGTGTTTGCTAAGAGGTCTTTGATACAAGTAACAGTTTGAGAGTAAGGTAAATTGCTAAAATGGTTATGATGTTTTATTAGTAATGAGAGTGTGGGCTTCAATGGAATAATGTGAAGAGTATGAGTCCAATCATAATGGAAACCATATGGATGGATTGTAGCTAGCTAAAAATCAAAGAGATGGAGTCAATAGAATGGAAATGTTTGATATAAGTTCTTTGGAGGAAGAATTCTATGTTTTTCAACCTGTATGTCAATTGTTGCTCCAAATTGCACACGCAAGTGTACGTGGTTGCGCAAGTAATATAGTTTCTTTAGAAATGATTATTCATTCCCAAAGGACTTATGATCAACATATACTTAGTAACTTAATTCCACAATTTGACAAAAGTAACCTTTCAAAGAGTTTGAATGTTGTTAATTACTACGACGACTTATGAAATGAATTAAGTAACTACTATGAACGACTTCAATCCGATGTTTTAAGCAAGTAAGGGACAATTCCAGGGCTGCAGCATGTATTAGATTTCATTTATCGTATATCAGGCAATGAACTTATATAGGTTATCAAGTTATTGATTTACAGGGTTAATTATATAAGTATGGTCTCCCGACCTCTAATCGCCTACTCTAATTAGCTATCTAACTACATCGTTGAGTTGGGATAGGAAGTCCTAATTGGTGAGCATTTATATTTCATCCTATTTTGTAACAAGCTAGGTGTTCGTTCGAGCGTCACTCCTAAACACAAATCAACTCAACTTAATGGAAGATCAGGCTCTCTATATTCTTTGATCTATCTACCTTAGCCTCTCTTGATTTTAAGAGTAGACAATAGATTTATTTCTATGGTAATCAAGTAGGAAATACTAATATAAGAATATAAAAGTAAATTAAAATGATAACCAAGAATTAATTCAAAAACCTTTAATACTTAACAATCAATCCTTAGCTACAGCCTGGAACAAGGGAGTTTAGCCACTCATAATATTCAAAAACCGCAAAATAGAATTGTTCATGCGATTTCCAAAATAATAAAGAGTTAGAAAATTGAAACCTATTACAAAACTTGGATCTTGCTCATGCACACCAAAAAGTAGTTGAACCCCTACAAAATAACACTGGGTACCTATTTATAGAAGTTAGGAAAACAATATTCTAAATCTAATCCAACAAGGAGTCCTATTTAATTTAATTTTCGATGGGCACATTGGACATGGGTTGGTGTACCATGCCAGACAGTGCGCCAGGTAAACTCTTATGTAGTTTTTGTTGTGGCGCGCCGCATGATGTTTGCGTAATCAACGAAACAACTTCCGATGCAAGTGTCTACGATCATGCAATAGTATAATAACCCAACCAAAGGTTGGGGTCGAGTCCCAAGGGAGTGGTTTTGAGAATTAATAGAAAAATAAAATTAGTTCTAACTAGTCATAGCTAAAGACATAAACAATTTAAAACATTGTAAATTATATGGGGACACAGAAAGTGTCAAATATCAATTTGGGGGTTTTGTCACAAGTATTGAAAAACAGTAAAAATAACAAAGAAATCTATGAATGAGAGGGGATTCTAGGGGTGTGACCGCAATATATATTGGTATAAATTGTTGGATACATGCTTATGATAGGAAATTTGCAAGATAATAGTGACTAGGCTAAGCTTTAGATGAAAATAAGTTTCGTCTCGGGCAACTTACCCCATTTCAAATGGGTTCCTCTCGGACACCCATTTCCCGCATGAAGGCCAGCCTACGCCTTACCCCACTCAATCTCTCGAGCTAAGTGTTAGGATATGGGACTATGGCTCACCCTTTCGGGCTGAACATCATGTCGACCCACTCCTTAGGCCATCAGTCTAGCAGTCTTGGTTTTGCGACCTCTCTCTCGAGAAGCAAGCCGAAAACACATGGGTGGTTTTGTATTTGCAACTACAAACCTATTAAATTAAACCACAACCAATAGTTGAAATAACCATTAAAATACATCTAACCTATTAGCAAGCAAAACCCAATAATAATATAAACACATATTTGTTAAATCACATCCCAAGAATGGGGGTTTTTAAGCCACACATCAAGAGATAGAAATTTATACCTAAATGAGCTTGCATTCAAATGGGTATGAAGATTTAAGTCTTACTACAGGCCAAGAATGAAGAATCCAAGAGACCTAAGTCCAAATCCTTGTAGATGAAACCCTCTTCTTCTTCAAGTTTTAAAACCCTCTCAAACTCAGAGAAAAAGTACTAAAAACTATAGTAATTGTTTCACAGTGAAAATCTTGTGATTAAAATTTGATTACTAAGCTATAACTCTCAATGAGTATTTATAGTTTTCAAAGATCTGTGCTGCAGCGGACCATTTGGCGACATTAGTTAGAATCGCCGATCAGCACGGTAATTTGCCCTTTAGTGTAATTAATCACCGTCTTGCACCATCCTTCTGCATCATCATGCTCTGGGTCATTGGGCGGCATAGTACTGCTTCGCAGAACTTCTCGGTGATTTGCCGACTGCTCCCTTTTTTTGCCGATTTGATCCTTTCCTTCAGGCTTAGCACACTGGAACAAAAGGCGAAGTGAGACCCTTTGTCGACTAGCCAAGTAGACTCGGCGATCCTCAGGCCATCATTTTCTCGTTCTTTTCACCCTTTTCGTTCCTTTTTGTGTAGTGTCCATGCTTTCCTTCAAATTTTAAATACCTGAAACTTAAGGGTTTTTATCAGATATTGAGATAAAATCAGAATTTAAGGACACAATTTCTATTAAAATATAGCCCTAAATTAGTCCAATTTGTGGACTCATCAACACCCCCAACTTAAACGTGTGCTTGTCCTCAAGCGAAACTCAAGTTCAGCAGTTCAAATAAGATGTCTCAAATAGTGCTACACAAGACTAAATCATGAACATACAGAACAAGACTCAAATTACTCATGCAAAGATCAATTGTGTACTCAAATATTCAAGTTGTGACACACCATTACCAAAGATTCTCATGCTCGCAATACCTGCTACTTGTGCAAGTTCAAGCTCAACAAAAAGTATCTAAATGCCCTCACATAAAGAATGATTCCTTATTCACACACAGAGATTAATTGATTCAAGATCAGGAATCAGATGCAACGCTCACACTCAAAAAGAGGAGCACAATGCATGTTTTCAGCCATACGCTTACCCTTATTTTCCAATCGATATACAGTTCGGCTCACTCAAGATCAAAAAGGACTTTCTAAGGCTTGTATTGTGGCTGAGTGCAAAGGTATGGTCATTTAGGCTCAGTGACTTTTTCCTCATGAGATGTGGTATTCCCTAGACATTCCCTTCTTTTTCCTTTATCAATTCTTTTCCTAGTGCTTCTAAGTCATCTTTTTATTCACCTCCAAGGATTTCTTGGAAACCCAATTTCTTTTGTACTTTTATTCCATAACTTTTTTTAGAGGGTTTCCATTGTTCCGCAACACCATGGGTTAAGGGAGACTTTTCTTGCACTTCTTGACTTCTCATTTTCCTAAGTTGGCTATTCACTAAACCACAAATCAAGAGGATTATAGGTAGTGGGTCAAGTAAGGTATAGGGTTCATCAAAGTTCTTCCAAAGAAAGGTAAGGCTCAAAGGGTGTTCAAGAGAATTTCACACGCTCACAGGTATGCCACCAAAAAGGTATATGTCAAATTTGGCTCACACTCTTCAAAAATTGCCTAAGATCATTTCAAGAGCACACCTTACTAAATCAATCAGACTGTAATGACCCTCCAGGTCATTTTTAAATTAAAGAATTCATTTCATCGTTTAGAGCGTTCCTATAGCGACCCCAAGTCATTTATGACTTGCTGGCACTGACTGTTCGGTCGCCTGGTCGTACGCTTGGGTTTTAGGCCCGTTCTCCAGTTTTGGAGATTTTTATAACTTGAAAAGTTGACTTTGGTCAACCTTCTTGGAAGACGTGCTCAGATGAAAATTCGGGCAGCTAGGTTAGCTTCGGAAGATCGATTTTGGTCTGGAACGACCCTTTGTTCACTTCGCGAGACTTTAGATAGCGGTTGTGGAATCGGCTCAAAATGATATGGGTGTGGGACCCACTTTTCGTCGATGCGAGCTCCAAATGGAAATTTCGCCTTCACCGTTGAGTCCGAAATATCGTTTCCAATCAGATTCCATATAAGGTTTGTATTTTTCCGACTCCGAACGAGTCCGAAACATCAAAATTTAAGTTTGAAGGGTTGTAGAATTTTTGACGCGGCGGTGACGTGGCAGATCCACGTGACGACACGTGGCAGGGGAGTGAAATTTGGAAATTTCCAGATTTTAAAAACGAATTTTGTCCACATTTTTCATCCAACTTCAACTTGAGATTAATCCTTCATTTTGAGTCCAAATTAAGTGATTCAAAAGGCAAACATCAAGAGAATTTCGAGGGAATCTAGCGGTGATCTCGGAAACGCGAGGGGAGGCTTCGTTTGAGGTAAGAAATCAATTTTAGCCACTGCCAGTGTGATTTCCGGATGGTTTTGTTATTGAATTTTGAAATGTGAGATCTTGATCATCGTAAGTCCGTTTTAAGTCATTCTTGGGGCTAACTTGTAGATTTTTTCGCAAGGATCGTCGTGGTATAATCTGTTTGGGTTGAAAGGGTCTCGTTTTTCCGAAAATTGGTGATCAAGGGGCTGCCCTTTTTATTTATTGTGGCTGATTTGCGGTGTTGTAGGCATCTGTTTGTGCTAAAATTTTGGGGTATTAGTTTAGTAAGGTAGTTGGGACGTTTCCACGAATTCGATTTTGAGATTCTAAGTGTGGGCCCCACAATCCCGTTTAGACCCGATTTTGGGTCCGTCTCCGAAAAATATAATTTTAGTGTCACTCTATACGTAATGACGAGGTGATGAACCTGTTGTTATCGGGGAAGCATTTGGAGATCGTTCGGAGAGGAAAAGATCCGGTACCGTGAGTTGGAGCACGCGTGATCGGCTTTCAGGTAGGCTATGGTTTTCTCTCGTGAGATTGAGCATGTTTAGGCATTTGTTTATTGATTTGCTTGAGTATGGAGGGGTTCGGGTGTCGAGCATGCTAAATTTCTATAATTCCTGCCTTAGACCTTATTTCGGGAAAGTGTTGGGTTATGACAGCATGTCTCTTGATATTATTGAATATCCATATCTGGTGGTGTATATGATAATATTGAATTGAAGTATGTTTGGCCTTAGTCTAGGCTTAGACTAGTGTTGCCATAGACTTGCGAGATTTCGGATGTCGTTGGGCAGTAGAACTTTTCCGACGTCGTTTGAGCAGTCGGCTCCTTGTAGCCTGATATAGCAGACTTGAGTCTGATAGTCGGTAACTCAGCTTATGACCTTGTACCCATAATGCCCTGTTTTTCTATCGGCTACAAATACCCGGTTAAAATCCGTGGTCTAGCTTACTCATTATTGGATACTTCCTCAGCGATTTGGGGTATATGAGGGTCGGACTAAAAGGATTATTTATAGTAATCGATTTGGTGATATTTTCCGCGATGGATGGTTGGATATTGATTCTTAGCTACAGCACCCGGTTAGAGTCCGTGGTCCAGCTTACCTGTGATCTGGTTTTAGCTACAGTACCCGGTTAGAGTCCGTGGTCCAGCTTACTTATGTCCAGGCTTAGCTACAGTACCCGGTTAGAGTCCGTGGTCCAGCTTACCCGTGATCCGGTTTTAGCTACGATGCCGGTTAGAGTCCGTGGTCCGGCTTACTTATGTCCGTACCCGGTTAGAGTCCGTGGTCCAGCTTACCTGTGATCTGGTTTTGGCTACAGTACCCGGTTCGAGTCCGTGGTCCAGCCCACCCGTGCCCGACCTTTGGCTACAGCACCCGGTTCAAGTCCGTGGTCCAGCCCATATAGGTTGACTCATTAGCTATAGTACCCGGTTCGAGTCCGTGGTCCAGCTTGCACGTGGTGTATTCCCAATTCCTCACTAAAGCTTCAGTTAGTCTTGATTATTCTTATCTGTAGGTTGAGGTTTTGGAGGTTGGAGAGATTCTGATTAAAGTCCGAAACGTAATGAGATCCTGGAATATGATTGGGAACGGTTCAGTTAAAAGTCCGGAAATTAGTAATATTGTGATAGACCTTCTAGTTCCATTATTTTACTTTATCTGTCGATGCATCTGCCGGGCTTATGGGGGTCCGTGCAGGTGGTTTCTTTTATTGTGCACGAGCGTACCCGTCGGGTTTATGGGAGCCCGGCGGAGTTAGTTAGATTACTTGTCTTTGTTGCCTGTACGCTCGTGTACATACCCCCCATTTACTACTCTGTGCACTTGATGTGACCCTTTATTTGCATTTCAGTTTACTTTTGCTTATCTTGCTCTGTCGGCCGATGATGCCTACTGGGTACCTGTTGTTTTGGTACTCATGCTACGCTCTGCATCTATTTTGTGATGCAGGTCCGAGCACTAGTAGCCAGCGTTGATCGAGCTTGGAGTAGACTTATCTGGAGACGGGGGTGAGCACATGGCATTCTGTACTATTTCGGTCTCCATCTGTATATATATAGACTTGTCTTCTTCCTTTCGAGACAGTCCAGTCTCTGTTGACCAGTTTTGGGGCTTGTACTCATTTTGTAGTAGCTCTGTACTGGTGACTTCCAGGTTCTGGGAGGGATCTTTATTTGTTTATATTGTTATTTGCCTACTCTTGTTTAATTTCTACCCTCAGACCCATTACTTGTGGTTCCGGGTTACGGGTTGGCTTACCTGCTGGTGGGTTATAGTAGGTGCCATCATGACTTGATAAATCGGGTCGCGACACAGACTAACGGGGAAAATTCTAGATTTATTCATGCAAGGTTCAAAGTAAGCTCATCACACAAGGCATCGACGCTTAAGTCAAACAAGACCACACCTTTTCGCTAGTGTGCAACGATCGTTACAAGATAATTAATTCGATAAATGGCTAATCACAATGAGATGCAAAGAGTTCACGTATTGTCTATGCAACTTCATTTGGTCTCGTCGTAGCCATGCATTCATGTTCGTTCGATTGAGAGCACTATTCAAGTCATCGGTATTGATCGAAATCGAGAATTAAATTTTGCAAAACAACAGCCACATTCAACACACGAGAGGTGGCAAAAAAATTCAGAAGGGTCAAAATCATTTTTATAATTTTAAAACAAAAGGGGAGCCATAAGATCAAACATTCACGAAAAGCAATGTAAAAATAATTTTAAATAGAACAGAACAAATAAATACACAACACGAATCACAAATAGCACATAAAAGGTGAGCCTCACCCTACCAGAAATAAAAACATTTGTCCTTAAATGCAATTATCACAGAATTCGAAAGGTAAAGTAAAGAAAGACAGAAAGGGAGGTAAAGAGGGGATCATGTATAAGTAGTCACTCCATCTGTCTGGGTATCAGTGCCCAGAGTGACTTCCAGAAGGACTAGCTCCGTCAAATCCAGCAACATATGCTAGGGAGGCCTGCACAGTAGCATCCATCATAATTGCTTCCGTCTCAGTCAGGTCTTCATCTGCAGCTCTCTTAACCTCCTCATGTATCTTTTCATCAGTTTCTGCTTCTGACTCAGAATCGGTTGTCTGCTCCACTCTATTCCCGTGTCTAATGGTAGTCTGAGGCATCTTAGGCATGTCTGGAATTTCCCCTGCTCCATAGACCATGGATATATTAGTCGACTTCAGGTGGTTTACATCTTTTCGCAGCTCAGCAATGGCAGTTTTAAAAGTTATTACCTCATCTGTGGCCCCTTGGTTGTGCTCACACACTGCTATCCTGGCTGCTAAGGCATTAATGATAGTGCTCAGAGGTGTCACAGCATCAACTAGGGAATTCTAGATCATGCTTGGAACAAAGGCCTTAAGATTGGTAGCCCGACGATCAGAATAAAAGGCAAGCTATCCCATCCAAAGTAGGGAAGCCTGGATGAGTGAAGGTCGGGAGATATCAGCAACAACAGTATGTCCAAGAGACCTTGCGGCAGTAGAAGAATATGGAGTTGCCTCTGCAGGTGATGATTCTGTGTTTACAAACTCCACCAATGTTTCCTTCTTCCTTTCTGCTTGATCATTAAGGTACTCGGCTTCGATCCTCCGAATATCGGTAGAGGCTATGGGCATCAGTTCCATATCCTTCTTGGCATCCTATGGTACCCGATCTTGTTTGCACAATGATGTGATCAATACTGGGAATGGAAGTGAGGTTTGACTCTGCCTTGCACGCATGAGTATCTCTAAAGCGATGATTTCTCCCAAGTTTATCTGGCTTTCCTCTATGATACAACCCAGGCAAGATGCCTTGGTAGGGTGAAGAATTAATTCATTCTGGGATGGCATGATTGTGTTGCTAATAAAACCAAACCAGAACCTTGTTGCGACTTTTAGTTCTTCTTTTTCAATCAAAACTCCTTCCACCAACCACTTCGGAGTCTTATCTAAAATTAGTGGGGCTAACCACTTTTTCATCTCATCCAGTTTCTTTATTCTGATCAAGTGTTGGCAATGATCTCCAATATTCATGGACATTCCCAAGACTACGTTAATCGCCTCACTATCACACTTCACCCTCCTGCCTCTAACAACTACATAGTCTACTTCTTTGAAGGTTGTTGCTAGCTACTTTTTCTGGGGTATTAGTGCACTGTATGCACTATAGAACTCTCTTACCTAGTTTGGGATATAAGGGTCGCAGGGCTTGGTGAAAATTTAGAACTTATGGTATCTCAGGCATTCCATTATCTCTGGGTGTCTGTCTACAACCCCGTCTATGGACAGCCACTTTTCCTCCAGAATTGTTCTCAGTCCCTTAGCTTTCACTCGATTCATTGACTTAGGTGGAGGACCCTATACTGGAGGCGCTAACACCATTTCCTGCTCTGGAACAGGAGATGTAGGAGTGGTAAGCTGGGTATTCCTGATCCTAGATGGATCATTCAGCTTCTTAGTTCATTGCTCAGCCTTTTGTGCCATTAACAGATCATCCTCATCTGAACCCACATCTTCGCTTCTAGCTTGGTTGGGGTCATTTCTATAAAAGCTATCACTGTCAGTGCTTGCATTTGACAGTTCAAATATCTTATTCTTGCCCTTTCATTTCCCACCAACTGTGGAAAGTTTAGCAACCTTGCTTCTGGGTGCTGCTGCATCCTCATGATTTTAATCCATTTTGTTTTACCTTGAGGTGACTTGCTTTCTCTTGCAACTTTAGTTCTAGCCATTTCTGGAAAGAATTTGGGAAAAGGATAAAAGCAACTAAATCAAATTCATGGGGATACAATTGCAGATTATCTCACCGAATAGATCGGTGAATTGCCGGGTTTCTTTGGCGAGTAGTGCCTTATCCGCCGAAAGTTACAGTGCAACAAAGGTAAAGGGGTGCAGACAAGGGCTGATTGAGGATACTTTCGGTGATTCACCAAATGCTTTTTTTTTTGTGATATGAGACTTCTCGTCAAAAGTTTTAGAATCCATTCTCAAGTAGCATGAAATTAAATGTGAGATGGGGTCAATAGGCGAACCGCTAAGTGGTTTGGCAAGCTGGACCTAGCTCGCCAATCGGCTTATCGTGCCTATTTTCCATCCATCTATCTTCTCGATTTCAACCCATAACCCCCGAAAACAAAATCAAAACATACACTAGATTAACCAAGCTTACAGTTTTTCCCTATGCTCAACATAAACAGTATGCAGGAGCACCTCATAAAATTTCATTCATTCTAAATCATCAAAATGGGATTCCAAAATTTAGAGCATATGGGTTGAACTAGCAAATAAAAAGAGGCACTTGAATAGTCTAAATTTGTCATAAACGCACAGTACACGACATGGGATAAAATTTCTTGCAATGAGAGTATAATTATCGCAATTAAATGCAGGGTTTTGAAGACTAACCTTTTAAGCAGATCAAGTCATGACTGTGATGCTAGGCAGTAGATGAGTACAGATCCAAGCTCTACTAAATCAACTAAATTACTCATGAGATACGAAAATTTTGAAAATACTAAGTAGGTGCGATTTTGCAAAAATCGAGAGTGAGAGAATGTGAAAAGGTTGAAAGTCAAAGCCCATGGCTTTATAAAAACCATTCAGATCTCACCCATTCGGCGACATTAGTTTCTTTCAATCTGTTACTAGGCAATTCGTCGAGTGTCTAACTACCTCACCGAGTTTTACAGGACCTTCAGTCAAGGTGAGGGTTCAAACGATGGTCTTTATCGAAGTCACCGATCTAGTTGGTGATTCACCAATTGGACTTGTGTAATTCATCCTGTACTTTTCACAAACTGTTCATGCCCAATCCTACAAAACCAAGACACCTTTATTTTGATAATAACATACTACAGGCATTTAAGGGTTTTGGGTTGCCTCCCAAACAACACCTTAGGTAACGTCATGGCATGATGTAAATCAGTGCTCAAACTCCATTTTTGGGGTTAGCCTTAGTGTCACCAGGCAACCCCCCAATTTGTTGTAGGTGGAGATCAGGCGACACATAACCCATGAGGTTCTCTAGCAGCTGGACAGCTCTGGAATGAGACCAAATCATATGCTTCATTCCTTCAATGTCTTCCTTTATTTCTTTCATCTCTCTATCTTGCTCAGTCACCTTATAAACAATGACTGAGAGCATTCCCTCAAGACTTTTAACCTTATTGTCCTTGAGATGTATTCGCTCATGAGGAGGGATGTATTTATTCTTCCTCTTTCACTGGACTTCGATCTTCACCATCTTTTTAGCCAACTTATCCATCTAAGTCATTAGGGCAGCCAACATATAGTCCTTTTCTACTTCTTAATTCGTTTCAGCCATCTGATTAAGCAATTGAGCTGCTATCATATATGGTTGTTTCGCGATGCCTCCCGAAATGAATTGGTTAACCAATCTCTTATTTCCAGGACCTAGATTTCTGTAGAAATAATTAAGGAGAGATATGTTGGGAATGTCATGATTTGGGCATTGATTGATCAGTTCATTAAACCTTGCCCATGACTTATGGATCCGTTCACCCTCCAATTGTTTGAAGGTGAGAATACGATCCCGAAACATCATTACCTATAATAGGGGAAACTCCATTGGCTCCCAAGTATAGCTCATCATGCTCACTTCCTCTATTTCAATACAAACAAATCAATAAAACAAAACTAAAGATTAAGTGAGTAAACTACAACTAAGGAGAACAAAAATTATATTAATCTAAGAATTCTCAAATAACACCACTCCCCGAAAGCGGCACCATTTTGTTGTTTGTGTAATCAATGACACAACTTCCGATGCAAGTGTCTACGATCGTGCAATAGTATAATAATCCAACCAAAGGTTGGGGTCGAGTCCCAAGGGAGTGGTTTTGAGAATTAATAAAAAAATAAAATTAGTTCTAACTAGTCGTAGCTAAAGACATTAACAATTAAAATTATTGTAAATTAAAGGGGGACATAAAAAGTGTCAAATATTGATTTGGGGGTTTTGTCACAAGTATAGCAAAAACAGTAAAAATAACAAAGAAATCTATGAATGAGAGGGGATTCTAGGGGTGTGACCGCAATATATATTGGTATAAATCATTGGGTACATGCTTTCGATGTGAAATTTGCAAGATAATAGTGACTAGGCTAAGCTTTAGATGGAAACAAGCTCCCTCTCGGGCAACTTACCCCGTTTCAAATGGGTTCCTCTCGGACACCCATTTCCCGCATGAAGGCTAGCCTACGCCTTCCCCCACTCACTCTCTCAAGCTGAGTGTTAGTATATGGGACTAGGCCTCACCCTCTCGGGCTGGATCTCATGTCACCCACTCCTTAGGCCATCAGTCTAGTGGTCTTGGTTTTGCGACCTCTCTCTCGAGAAGCAAGCCGAAAACACATGGGTGGTTTTGTATTTGTAACTACAAACCCATTAAATTAAACCTCAACCACTAGGTGAAATTACCATTAAAATACATCTAACCTATTAGCAAGCAAATCCCAACAATAATATAAACACATATTTGCTAAATCACACCCCAAAAATGGGGTTTTTTAGCCACATATCAAGAGATAGAAATGTATACCTAAATGAGCTTGCATTCAAATGGGTATGAAGATTTAAGTCTGATTACAGGCCAAGAATAAAGAATCCAAGAGACCCAAGTCCAAATCCTTGGAGATGAAACCCTCTTCTTCTTCAAGTTTTAAAACCCTCTCAAATTCAGAGAAAAAGTACTAAAAATTATAGTAATTGTTTCACACTGAAAATCTTGTGATACTAAAATCTGATTACTAAGCTATAACTCTCAACGAGAATTTATAATTTTCAAAGATCTATTTTGCAGCGGACCATTAGGCGACATTAGTCGGAATCACCGATCAGCTCAGTGATTCTCTCTTTGGTGTGGTTTATCACCATCTCGCACCATCCTTCGGTATCATCGTGCTCTCGGTCATTGGGCGACATAGTACTGCTTTGAGGAACTTCTCGGCGATGCGCCGACTGCTCCCTTTTTCCGTCGACTTGATCCTTTCCTTCAGGCTCAGCACAATGGAACAAAAGGTGAAGTGAGACCCTTTGGTGACTCGCCAAGTGGATTCGGCGATCCTCAGGCCGTTATTTTTTCATTCTTTTCACCCTTCTCATTTCTTTTTGTGAAGTAGTGTCCATGCTTTCCTTCAAACTCCAAATACCTGAAACTTAAAGGTTTTCATCAGATATTGAGATAAAATCAGCATTTGAGGACACAATTCTATTAAAATATAGCCTTAAATGAGTCCAATTTGTGGACTCATCACCATACCAAGTAGTGCGCCTGGCAAGCTCTTCTGTTGTACTGGCATTGGCACCTCTCACCAAACAGTATGCCTGGATTGCACTTTTATCGTGTTTTCCTTAGCCCCTTGCTCTAGACAGTGTGCCAGCCCTTGGTGCTTTCTTCCTTCATTTATTTTTATGCTTTCTCGCTTATGCTTTCCTCAAATAGACTCCATTTACCTCAAAAGTTTTTGCAACACCTAATCATGTGTTTTAGTGAACATTCATCGTAAGTTAAACAAAACAACATCAATAGTCTCAAGATTATTCTTAAATTCAATCCCAATGTGGGCAATTATTGGCAACTTGAGCATATAGATATGCCTAAGATCACCACCCCACACTTAAACCCTTGTGTGTCCTCAAACAATCTTTAAACCATTAACTCGTTTTTCTAACCATTGGACTTATCAACCCACCTTAAAATTAACCAAACATATTTAATCATGCTTTTGTAGTTCGAATTGGATGCAACACTTAAAATTTTTACTATCTCTCCATGATACACCAATTTACAACACATATGCTCAAAGAAGGTCTTTTATTATATTTCTGGGCTAATGTAAAATTATACAAACACACCAAATAGATGAACCCCAAACATATGCCATGAATGCTCTTACACATCTATGTTAAGTATAGACTTTCACTCAAGCAATTATATTATAGACAAGACCTATTTTCAAACATTTTACTCACTCTCACAAATGAAGTTCTTACTTCTCTCAACATTTCATAAGCTTGCTAATGAGTCCGAGATTTGAACTCATTTAGGGCTTTGTTTATATATAATTAGTGTCCTCAAATGCTTAATTTGTGCTAATAACTGATGTAGAACCCTTAATGTTCAGGTATATGGATTGAGGAATAAAGCAAGGACACTAACAACCAAAAAAGAACAAAACAGGCTGAAAGGATGAAGAAAGGCAACCTGATCGCCAAGTTCACTTGGCGAATCGCCAAATGGCTATTTGACCACCTAAAGTTCCAGTGTGTCAAGCCTTGAAGGAAAACCAAGCTGGCGATGAAAAGGAACAGTTAGCAGATCGCCGAGTAGTTTCGCGATGCAGTACCCCAAAGTTACAGACCTGGAGGATGCTGAGTACCAAGGCAAAAAGGTGACAGAATAAACCAAAGGGTGGCTCGTTGAGTGGTTCTGTGAGCCCGACTTACTTCGCCGAGTGACTCTTCGCAACATATTTTTGGCGACTATAAATACGTTTTTGAACATTTAGTTTAGTATCAAATACTTTTTAGAACAATATATTATTGAGTTTTGAGCACCTGGAGATAATTCTGCTCTAGTTTTTCTTTAGCTTTGAAGGATTGAAGAAATTCACTTTTGAGAAATTGGAAGTGGGTCTTTGAGATTCTTCAAATTAGAGTAGTGTAAGGATGAAAATACACTTACCCAATTGATGGATAATCAATTTGGTAATTGTTTTACCTTTTTATAATGTCTAGCTAAAACCCCAATTCTTGGGGTATGATCATACGATTATGGGCTGATTTAATTTATGGGTATTGTTAATTTTTAGTTTAAATGCTATTTAGAAGTGAGTTTAATTAGTAATTGTTGTTTAATTTAGGAATTGTAGTTGCAAATGTAGTTCAAGGTTTGTGTTCTTGGCTTGCGAGAGAGAGAGGTTTTAGAACCAAAATTATTGGTTGAAGGTCAGTGGGTAATGGGTTGACCTGGGTTCAGCTCGAGAGAGTGAATCCTAAACTCAATCCCATATATTCTGCTCGAGAGAGCGAATAGACTAAGGTGTGGGTTTCTCTTATTTTGCAATCCCTACCACTAAGTACAAGAAACTGGTATCTAACTGAATTGAGTTCCAAGAACATGCAAATATGCTAAATATAAGAATAACTAAGGGAAAAAGATGTTGAGACTGAATTACACAAGAGTAAACTGAGATAATAGAGAAGAACTATTACCTCAAGCCGAAATGGAATCGGGAGGAAAGAGGTGAGGATACTTAGACATCATGGCTGCTTTTTCTTTCCAAGTAGCTCCCTCTACAGAACTATTGAAGCCGGATCACCCAAAAATTTCTTTAACAAGGAAATGTGAAAGACTAGATGAACCGCTGCTAGTTCTGCTGGCAACTCTAACTTATAAGCCGCATTACCAACCCTTTTTAAGATTCTATAAGGACCTACATATCTAGGACTGAGTTTCCCTTTCTTGCCAAATCTCATCACCCCCTTCATAGGTGACACCTTCAGGAAAACCCAATCATTGATTTCAAACTCTAAGTCCCTTCTCCTCACATTTGCATAGGACTTCTGACAACTCTAGGCTATTTTTAATCTATATCTGATGAGTTGAACTTTCTCCATAGCCTCATAAAATGAATTAGGCCTAATCAAGGCTACTTCGACTACTTTGAACCAACCAATTGGGGATATGTATCTACGCCCACATAGTGCTTTATACAAGGCCATCTGAATAATGGAATGAAAGCTATTATTATAGGTGAACTCTATGAGAGGTAGATGATCATCCCAACTACCCTTGAAGTCGATCCTACAAGCTATCAACCTGTCCTCTAAGGTTTGAATGGTACGATCTGCCTTACAATCTGTCTGTGGATGAAATATTGTACTGAGATTTAGCTAAGTAGCTATACCTTTATAAAACGATTTCCAAAAATGAGAGGTAAGTTGAGAACCTCTATCTTAGATGATAGACAAGGGAATCCCATGCAACCCAAATATCTCATCGATGAAGAGTCTGGCATAATCCTCCACTAAATCTGTAGTCTTGACAGCCAAGAAGTGAGTAGATTTAGTGACCCTATCCACTATCACCCAAATGGAGTCAAAGTGTCTGCGAGTATGAGGTAAACCTATAATGAAGTCCATGTTTATCACTTCCCACTTCCATGTAGGAATGTTTATCTCTTGATTCATACCTCATGGTATTTGATGTTTTGCCTTAACTTGTTGATAATTAGGACACTTAGCCACAAAATCTGCTATGTCCCTCTTCTTGTCGTTCCACCAAAATAGTCCACGTAGGTCACAATACATCTTAATGGCACTTGGATGAATGGAATACCTGGAGTTATGACCTTTGGTAAGGATCTGTTGCCTCAACTCACCCACATCAGGAACACATAAGCGACCCTGGTAACGAAGCACACAATCTCCCCACTGGGAGAAAACCTCAATTTTTTGCTGATGAACTGTACCTTTCAAATGAAATAATATAGGATCACTATTGCATTTTTCCTTAACCTCCGCTACCAATGAAGATTTTGATCCTTTCTGAACTATCACCCCACTATCTGATGTGTCTGTAAGGTAAACTCTTAAGCGAGCGAGCCGGTGAACATCTTTGGCTAGCTCTTTTCTTTCTTCCACAACTTGTGCTACACTACCCATAGATAGCCTACTGAGAGCATCAACCACTAAATTGTCCTTACCAGGATGTTAAAACACATTCATGTCTGTAGTTCTTGAGGAATTCAAGCCATATCCTCTGACGGAAATTCATCTCTTTTTGGGTGAATACATATTAGAGGCTCTTATGGTCTGTGAACACATCAACATGAACACCATACAAGTAGTGTCTCCAAATCTATAGGGCAAATACTATGACTACAAGCTCAAGGTCATGAATCAGGTAGTTCTTCTCATGCACCTTAAGTTGTCTAGAATGATAAGCTATAACCTTACCTCATTGCATCAACACACAACCTAGGACGGCACTGGAAGCATCACAATAAATCACATAACCATCTGAACCATCTGGTAGAGTCAAGAAGGAGCTATAGTCAACTTAGTCTTCAGTTCTGAGAAACTTTTCTCACACGCATCTAACCACTAAAATTTGACCTTCTTTTGAGTCAACTTGGTCAATGGGGAAGCTATGGATGAAAATCCTTCAACAAACCTCTTGTAATAACTAACCAAACCCAAGAAAATGCTGATATCTATTGGAGAGCTGGGTCTAGGCCAGTGTTATACTGCCTCAATTTTTTGAGAATCCGCTTGGATCCCTTGAATGGATAACGTATGACCAAGGAAAGTGATGGAATTTAACCAGAATTCACACTTGCTAAACTTAGCGAAAAGTTGGTGATCTTTGAGAGTTTGCAGAACAACTCTCAGATGTGTCGCATGTTCCTCCTCACTCCGAAAATAAATGAGGATATCATCAATAAAGATGATAGCGAATAAGTCCAAATACTGTTTGAAGACAATTTCATTAAGTCCATGAATGATGCATGAGTATTTGTTAGTCTAAAAGAAATAATTACAAATTCATAGTGAACATACCGAATCCTGAAATATGTCTTCAGAATGTCACTATATCTGACTCTGAGTTGATGATAGTCAGATCTAAGGTCTATCTTAGAAAAGAACTAGCACCATGAAGTGTGTGAACAAGTCATCAATCCTTGGGATAGGATACTTATTCTTAATGGTAACTTTGTTCACATAACAATAGTCAATGCACATTCTGAGAGAACCATCTTTCTTTTTCACGAACAACGCTCCAGCAGCCCATGGAGAGATACTGGGTCTGATGAAGCCCTTATATAGAAGGTCTTTCAACTGCTCTTTCAATTCCTTAAGTTTAGCTAGAGTCATTCTGCAAGGAAGAATTGAAATAGGCTGGGTATCTGGAAGGAGATCTATTCCAAAGTTAATTTCCCTTCAGGAGGAACTTTAGGAAGATCTTCTAGAAATACTTCTGGAAACTCATTTACTATTAGGACTGACTCAAGAGTTGGGGTTTCAGCCTTGGAATCCTTATCCCGACCAAGATGATAGATATACCCTTTGGAAATCATTTTTCTAGCCTTAAGGTAAGAGATAAATTGACCTATAGGTAATAAGCTACTACTCTTCCATTCTAAGAGTCGCTTGTTTGGAAACTGAAACCAAATGATCCTAGTTCTACAATCGACTGAGGCATAATATGAATGTAACCAATCTATGCTTAGAATGATATCAAAATCTACCATTTCTAACTCTACAAGATCTATTGAGGTGACTTTTTGAGAGACTGTGATGGGGTAATTTCTGTATACCTGTCTAGCGATAATTGGGTCACCAACTAGAGTAGATATTGAGAAGGGTTTTAAGAGGGTTTCTGGACAGACACCGAAGTTTACTGCTATATAGGGAGTTATAAAAGATAATGTAGCCCATGGATCTAACAATCCATAAATATCTAAATGAAAGATTTGTAATGTACTAGTGACCACATCCGGAGAATCTTCCTGGTCCTAGCGAGCTTAAAGAGCATACAACCTATTCTGGTGCTGACCGCCACTTGTACCAGACGAAGCACCCTACTGAGTTGGGTGACTTGCTGGTACTGTTTGAGTTGTAGAATGAGACCTATTGTTGTTACCTCCTTGCCCTAGCTAGAAGAAATGCAATCCTTCAACCTATTGACAGACTGACCACACCCAAAGCACCCTTCCTTTCTTGCAAGATGATGAGTCCACAAATTAGACTCATGTAGGGCTTTATTTTGATAGAAATAGTGTCCTCAAATCCTTATTTTGTCTCAATATCTGATGAAAACTCTAAAGTTTCAGGAATTTGAAGTTTTGGTGGAAGCAAAGACACTTAGGCACAAAAAGGAGCAAAAGGGCTGAAAAGAATGAAGAAGCTGAAGCCTGGGCATCGCCAAGCACAGTTGGAGATTCGCCGAAGGGATGCACTCCACCTTTTGTTCCAGTACACGAAGCCCTGAAGAAGAATGATAAAAAAGGCGATGAAAGGAGCAGTTGGCATTTTGCCGAATAGATCTGCGAAGTAGTACTATGTTGCCCAACGACACAGAGCACGATGATGTTGAAGATTAGTGCAAGCCGGCGACGAACTACACTAAAGGGTGAATCATCGAGTTAATCGGCGATTCCGACTAACCTCACCGAATGATCAGCCAACACTACTTTCTGAAGCCTATAAATACTAAACTTGTCATTAATTTTTAAAAGAGTCAAACATTAATTTTAATTTCCACAATAGAATAGTACCTTTTGGTATTTTTCTCTCAAGTTTGGAGAGGGTTCTGGGAACTTGAAGAAAGGAGTTCATCTTCTCCAAGTTGAAAGTGGGTCTTCTCCATTCTTCTTCCTTTTTTTAAATCAAGGTTTAATTTCTTATACCCAATTTATTTTAGTATCATTTTAGGTGTATTTTGTTATTTCTTGATGTGTGGCTAAAAACCCCATTCTTGGGATGTGATTTAGCAAATATGTGTTGATATTGTTGTTGGGTCTTGCTTGTTGATAGGTTAGATGTATTTTAATGGTGACTTCACCTAGTGGTTGTGGTTTAACTTAATGGGTTTTTAGTTGCAAATACAAAACCACCCATGTGTTTTTGGCTTGCCCGAGAGGGAGGTCGCAAAACCAAGACCACTAGACTGATGGCCTATAGAGTGGGTCAACATGAAGTTCAACCTGAGAGGGTGAGTCCTAGTCCCTTATCCTAACAGTCAGCTCGAGAGAGTGAGTGGGGTAAGGCGTAGGTTGGCCTTCATGTGGCAAATGGGTGTCCGAGAGGAACGCATTTGAAACGGGGTAAGTTGTCCGAGAGGGAACTTATTTCCATCTAAAGCTTAGCCTAGTCAGTATTATCTCGAAAATTTCCTATTGAAAACATGTACCTAATGATTTATCTCAACTTGTATTGCGGTCACACCCCAAGAACTCTTCCCCATACTTGAGTTTGTTGTTAATTTTGTTGTTTTACTACTTGTGACAAAACCCCTAAATTGATATTTGACACTTTTGTGTCACTCCCTTTAATCTACCATGTTTTTAATCGTTAATGTCTTTAGCTATGACTAGTTATAACTAAATTTTATTTTTCTATTAATTCTCAAAACCACTCCCTTGGGACATGACCCGAACCCTAAGTTGGGTTACTATATATCGACAATCGTAGACACTCATACCGTAGGTTAGTGTCGTTGGCCACGATAGGCATCAAAATGGCGCCGTTGCTGAGGAGTGGTGTTACTTGAGATTTCTTAGTTGTAGTGTCACTAGCCTCACTTTTAGTTTTAGTTTTCGCTGAGTTGTCCATTTAGATGAGCATGGCTGAGCAGAATAGTGGCAAATTGGCTGAAATGAGCCAAGGAGTCCAAAAGGACCTCACGCTGACCGCACTGGAATCTCAGCGAAACGATTTGGCCACTAAAATCTCCGAGGTGGAAGTTCAATGCAACAACAAAGGGAGGTATATACCACCTCATAAGTAAAAAAAGTCTAGAGATGGAAGGAAAAATCGTGTCGAGGACACATTTCAAATCATTCTCCAAAAGATCACCGATCAAGATCGGGTGTTAGAAGAAATGAAGGAGAATATTGAAGTGTTGAATCAAATGATTGGATCTCACTCTAGATCAATCCAGCTAATCAGGTCACTCCTGAGTTTTGCAGTGCCACATCTCTACCCAAATGACATATTAGGGGCACCTAGTGACAACTAGGGCCAACCCCAATAATAGAGAATGAGACAGGACTTGTGTCATGCCACGACGTTAACTAAGGCGCTTATTAGGAGGCAACCCAAGGTGATATTGCTTTAAGTTATTCTATTCAAATAATGGTGTGCCAATTTTGTAGGTTAAAGCGAGGAAGGTGTTGAAAAGTGCAAGTTGGCAAACCAAGGAACCGGTTGGCGAATCGCCGAACCTATTGGTGATTCTAATTTAATCCGCCGTTATGACCGCAAAATAAGGGATGTCCTATAAAACTCGACAAGATGAGTACGCATTCGACGTGTCGCCGAGTTGTTTGGTTACAAGACTAACATCACCGAATGGCCGAGAACTGAACGGTTATATAAATGCCAAAGGTCAAATTTTTGAATCTCTTACTTTCCCTAGTTTCAAACTCCTCAAAATCACACCAAAGGTACTTTTTCCTAGATTTTTACCTTACATTAGTATTTTAGTTGGGCATTAATGCTTGGGGTTGGATTTCGTTACGACCTAGCATTTCAAAAAGCAATTTGATCAGCATCAAAGGTTAGTCTCTAAAATTCCGAACTTATTTTTGATAATTTTGCACTCTCTTGCAATTATAGTATCAGGATGATGTGTGCTGAGCCTCTTCGATATAAATAGGGCACTGTGATGCTATTGTAGATTCGAAAATTTTGCCTGAAATGCTTTAATAGTTGAATGCCTTAGTGTTTGTGCTTTGATTTGAATGAGCTTGAAATGGGTGTTGCAAAATCATTGTTAGGTTGGCTGTGCTAAATAACAAAAATGAAGTGGCCCATATTTGTGCTAAATAACGAAAATTTCTCAATGAATGAATGGGTGACAACATTCCTAAGGGTGATTGTAGTTAAATAGCCAAATTTGACAAAATCGGAAGAAGTCTGAGTATTCTGGGATGATGGGAAGTATGGGTCTTGTGTAAATTTTGTGTATACATGATTTGATTTCGTTCCCAGGGCTTGTAAGGTCGATTCTAAGAAGTGGGTTGAAATATAGGCACGTTAAATCATTCAGCGAGCTTTGTCGTGCTTGACAACTGACTCGGCAGTTCGCTACTGGTCTTGGATCGCTCTTTATTCATGTCCATAGTGCTGACAGATCTGTAACTTTTGGCGAACACATTCATGATCGCCTAAAGTAGTCAGCGACTCGCCGATGGGACTTTAGACCGCCCTTTGCATGCCCCATTTGCCCTCTTTCACTTATTTTTTAGCGGACAACTTCGACATCACCGAAAGTAGTCGGCGTCTCACCAAATAGACTTTTTCATCGCTACTTTGCCTAGATTTTAAGCTAATCCCTTCATTGAGTTCAACCTAGCTAGCCAAAGAGATTTGGTGACTCGCCGACTAGATTATCGAGTCCTTCTGCAATAAGATTCTCTATGTTTGTGTTGAGTTTCGCCTAATCTCTTGATCTTTTGCAGATATAGTACACACAAAATTAAATGAGACACATCAGAAAAAGGAAAAAGGAATTACAATCAATGAATGAGGATCACGTCCTTCATAGAAAAGAAAGCAAGATCTCCCACTGGGAGATAAAGGAAAATGAAAGAAGCATATCGCTAGAAAAGGGTCAGCTATTGAGGCAAACTTTTCTGAGCTAGAAGATGAACAACCCTTGATTCACCGATAGAATAGGCTCAGGGATAGAACTCAATCAACACCTATCAGAGTTACATCAGCTGCAACTCCTCCGACTACCAAATAAGTGCCAAACCCGGCTCCACCTCCACCCAAATTGCTAAACAGATTTAAAAGCGATGGTTTACAAACCATTCTAGAAGAAAAGTTACTATCTGTGGAGGGTTTGGAAGGTAAGCATGCTAAGGTTCTTGACACGCTCAAGTATCATGAGTTTGAGCATTTCACTAGGCCACGGGACCCTTACATCCCTTCCTGGGTTCATGAATTCTACTTAGCCTATGGGGAGTTGGTCCCGAAAAATAAGAAAAAGGCTAGTGAATTCCAACCGGTGAAGTCGGTTATGGTTAGATACAAGGAGGTAGAGTGTCACAGCGAGCATATTAATGTTATACTAGGTCGACCGCTGCATTCGGTACTACCCTACCAGGGTATGCCTATCGTTCCGTCCCTGGATGATTTGAAGGGTTGAAGGGTTGGTTAGCTTCGATGATTTTTGACATCACCCCGAGGTGGCTGGGTGCGGGAGCTCCAATCGAGAAGACGGATATGGACATTGCCTCCCGGTACTGGTTTGGCTTCATTAGTAGCACTATCATGCCATCCTAAAATGAGTCCATTATGTGTCATCCTAAGGCGGCTTGCCTTGGTTCTATCATGGCTAGGAGATGGATCGACCTGGGACTGCTAGTTTCATAGGAGATGGCTATGAGAACCAAACAGGCACATACATCTTTGCCTTTTCCTGTTTTGATCACCGAGTTATGTCAGCATGCTGGAGTACCCCAAGATCCTGCCAGCGATATAGAGGTCACCTCATCTTCTTCCACCGATATTCGGCATATAGAGGCTGAGTTCACACGAGAGGAGGTTGACAAGAGGAGAGCAGCCCCAACAGATACTTCTCGAGTGATTGATATTGACTCATTGCCAGTAGTGGCATCCTCATCTACCCCAGCTTCGGAGCCTTCTGGTATACCCAGTCCTTCTCCCCCTTCACATACTCTAGGTACATTATATTCCTCCCAGCCTTCCAAGATCACTTAGGCCATTGTACTGATGATGGGGCAGTTAGCCTATTAAGCTGATGTGAGAGCTACCCGACTGGAGAGGTCTATTCCAGGGATGATCGATAGGGCCATATTAGCAACACTTACCCCACTTTAGACCTTTATCAATGCCCTGATAGTGAGAGTCACTGCTTGCGAAAGGAGACAGGGGGAAGCCTCTAAGGTGGTGGCTTTAAAAGCCGAGATTGTGAGTTTGAGAAAGGACTTAGACTACCTTAAGTATACTAACTTCACTTCACTAATAGAGAGGGTAGATGATGAGGATACTCCTGGGATCACCGGAGATGTGCTGAGGGACGACGCAACACATGCATAATCAAATGCAGAGACCGATGAGGAGTTGATAGCAGTGTATACTGAGGAGACACATGAGAGAAGATATGAGGGAATATTCAGAGACTTACCATATCTTATAGAGACGATTGTACAGCCGATGATCCAGACATTGCTGACAGAGAGGTCCACAACAGCTCCTAGCGGATTTGGAATTGCTATTCAGTCTGAGGCTACTCCAGGCACTGATGCCTATATATAGACTTCTCCATCAGCCATTGAGACCCTGACAGAGAGAGACTCCATAGACAGGACCTTTCTTCCCCCCCTCTCTGTCTTATTATATTTTCCAATTCTGATACTGTCATTTGCATTTGAAGACAAACTCTCTTATTTGTGGTGGGGTGAGACCCACCTTGTTTTGCTTATTTTAGATACTTATGTTTTGTGACTATATTTGGGTTGTCTATTTTAATTGTGTTTTTAAAACTGCTTTGCGATTGTTTGAGCGTGTGGCTCCGTTTTCGTTATTTTTAATTGCAAAATGATTTTGACCCTTCCAAAAAATTTTCATTTTTCAAAAATTATAGCCACCTTTTGTGTTGAAACTGATTGTTCTTGTATAAAAAATTGAGTCTTGGTTTCGATCAATACCGATGACTTGAATAGTACTCTCAATTGATCAAACATGAATATACGGCTATAATGAGGCCAAATGAAGTTGCATAAACAATATGTGAACTCTTTGAATTGATTCTCTTGTAATGACCATTGCACACTAGCGAAAGTGTGCAGTCTTGTTTGACTTAAGTGTCGATGCCTTGTGTGATTAACTTGCTTTGAACCATGCATGAATAAACCTAGAATTTTCCCTGTTAGTCTTGTTGATTTAGAAAGGTGTCCTCTGGAGATGATCTTATGCAACTTTAAAGAGTGTGAGCCAAATTTAACATATACCTCTTTTATGGTCTACCCGGAAGCGTGCAAAACTCTTTTGAACACCCTTTGAGCCTTACATTTCTTTGGAAGAACATTGATGAACCCTAGACCTTACTTGACCCACTACCTATAATCCTCTTGATTTGTGGTTTAGTGAATAGCCAACTTAGACCAAAAGCCTAAGTTGGGAGTGTGGTACAAAAGGAAAATGAGAAGTCAAGAAGTGCAAGAAAAGTCTCCCTTAACCCATGGTGTTGCGGAAAAATGGAAACCCTCCATCTAAAATAAATAAATTGTGGAATAAAGTACAAAAGAAAATGCGTTGCAAAGTAATCCATGGAGGTGAATAGAAAGATGACTTAGAAGCACTAGAAAAAAAAGTGATAAAGGAGAAGAAGGGAATGCCTTTAGAATACCATATCTCATGAGGAAGAAGTCACTGAGCCTAAATGACCATACCTTTGCACTCAGCCCCATTACAAGCCTTAGAAAGACCTTTTTGATCTTGAGTGAGGCGAACCAAAAATGGATTAGAAAATAAGGGCAAACCTATGGGTGAAAACATGCATTGTGTTCCTCTTTTTGAGTGTGAGTGTTACATCTGATTCCTGTTCATTAATTGATTAACCGTTTTGTGTGAATGAGGAATCATTCTTTATGTGAGGGCATTTATATACTTTTTTTCGAGCTTGAATTTGCACAAGTAGCAAGTATTGCGAGCATGAGAATCTTTGGTAGTGGTGTGTCACAACTTGAATCTTTGAGTACACATTGATCTTTGCATAAGTAATTTCACTCTTGTTGTGTATGTTCATGATTTAGTCTTGTGTAGAACTATTTGAGACACCTTGTTGAACAACTGAAATTGAGTTTGCTTGAGGACAAACAAAAGTTTAAGTAGGGGGTGTTGATGAGTCCACAAATTGGACTCATTTAGGGCTTTTTTTTAATAGAAATAGTGTCCTCAAATGCTTATTTTGTCTCAATATCTGATGAAAACTCTTAAGTTTTAGGTATTTGATGTTTTGGTGGAAGCATGGACACTTGGCAAAAGGCTAAAAAGAATGAAGAAGTTGAAGCCTAAGCATCACCAAGCACACTTGGCGATTCGCCAAAGGGATGCACTCCGCCTCTTGTTCCAGTACGCGAAGCCATGAAGAAGCAGGATAAAAAAAGGCAATGAAAGGAGCAGTCGACATTTTGCCCAATAGATCTGCGAAGCAGTACTATGTCGGCCAAAAACATAGAGCACGACGATGCTGAAGACTAGTACAAGCCGGCGACGAACTACACTAAAGGGTGAATCGCCGAGCTAATCGGTGATTCTGACTAACCTCACCGAATGATCCACTAGCACTATTTTCTGAAGCCTATAAATACTAAACTTGTCGTTAATTTTTAAAAGAGTCAAACATAAATTTTAATTTTCACAATAGAATAGTACTTTTTGGTATTTTTCTCTCAAGTTTGGAGAGAGTTTTCGGATCTTGAATAAAGGAGTTTATCTTTCCCAAGTTGGAAGTGGGTCTTCTCCATTCTTCTTCCTTTTCTTAAATCAAGGTTTAATTTCTTATAGCCATTTGCTTTTAGTATTATTTTAGGTGTATTTTGTTATTTCTTGATGTGTGGCTAAAAACCCCCATTCTTAGAGTGTGATTTAGCAAATATATGTTGATATTTTTGTTGGGTATTGATTATTGACAGGTTAGATGTATTTTAAAGTGATTTCACCTAGTGGTTGTGGTTTAATTTAATGGGTTTGTAGTTGCAAATACAAAACCACCCATGCGTTTTCGGCTTGCCCGAGAAGGAGGTCACGAAATCAAGACCACTAGACTGATTGCCTAAAGAGTGGGTCAACATGAGGTTCAGCCCGAGAGGGTAAGCCCTAGTCCTATATCCTAACACTCAGCTCGAGAGAGTGAGTGGGTAAGGCATAGGATGGCTTTCACGCGGCAAATTGGTATCCGAGAGGAAGGTATTTGAAACGAGGTAAGTTGTCCGAGAGGGAACTTATTTCCATCTAAAGCTTAGCCTAGGCACTATTATATTGCAAATTTCCTATTGAAAGCATGTACCCAACGATTTATCTTAACTTGTATTGCGGTCACACCCCAAGAACTCGTCCCCATACATGATTTTCTTGTTATTTTTGTTGTTTTTACTACTTGTGACAAACCCCCCAAATTGATATTTGACACTTTTGTGTCACCCCCTTTAATTTATCATGTTTTTAATCATTAATGTCTTTAGCTACGACTGGTTAGAACGAAATTTTATTTTTCTATTAATTTTCAAAACCACTCCCTAGGGACACGACCCCAACCTTTAGTTGGTTTACTATATTATTGACGATCATAAACACTCGTACCATAGATTAGTGTTGTTGGTCACGATAAGCATCACAAGACGCTCTACCGAATGGTTCTTCCTACACTTTGGGCAAGTTGGAAAAGTCCGATTACCTGAAGCACTCCCCTGTGACTTAGAGCCTCGTGCCCTACTTTTTTGATCCTATCCAAACTTGGGGGATGGAGCACTAGCTGATGAAGGTGGTGGGGATATAGACTTTTTCTGAAACTATGAGCGATTTCCACCGCCTGACTTTTGCTGTGAGTATTCATAATTTCCTCTTCTAGCCTTCTTGTTTTCCTTAGCCAATTACCTAAGCTTATCTCCCTCAACCTGTTGGGTATGAGTCATGAGTCTGGAGGTATCCATAGCCCCTAGAAGCAGAGAATTCTTGCACTCGGTCTTCACAAGATTGGATACCCCAAACAAGAACTTACTCATTTATGCCCTTGGATCGACAACCATGTGTGGATCATACTTGGAGAGCTGGGTGAACTTCATCTCGTACTCTTGGACCAACATTGGACCCTGATTCAAGTTCATAAACTCTTGTTCTTTAGCTTCTATCCACTCCCTTGGGAAGAACCTGTCAAAAAAAGCTCCACTAAAATAATCCCAAGTCACAGGAGCTGCATCCGCACCCCTATTTTATTTCCAATGAGTAACCATATATGAGCCACATCTTTAAGGTGATAGGATACTGACTCGACACTCTCACTACCAGTCACTTGCATTACCCCAAGAATCTTTTTAACCTCATCAATGAAGTTTTATGGCTCCTCACAAACCTTCGACCCTAGAAACTCAAGCGGATTCATCCAAACAAAGTCTCGGACCCTAGATGTAGCTGTTATACGATTAGTGTTTGTAGGAATTGTGGCATGCTGATTGTTTTGAATGGTTACACTCTAGTTAATAGATGGATCACATTCTGAAATTCTACATTCGTAACCTCATGGTTTGGGACTAAAGGAACTGCATTAGCATTGCGTGCATTAGCATTCTGTGTGTTAACTCTATAAGGAGGCATGATCTGAAACACATAACTATGGATTAGAAAGGAGAAGTTGGATCATACCCACGGGCGATAAAAATAGCAAAGAATGTGAAGTTTTTCTTAAAACGCTTTGTAGCCTCTCCCTCATAGATGTGGCGCGCTTCACACCCATGAAAGAGACTCTACTTAGTGCAGCTTTCAGACATCCTAGGACTCTTGAACCTAATTCTCTGGTACCAAGTTTGTCACACACCGTGGCTATCCCCTTGATGTAACACGGGACCTAGGATCACGAGTGACCCCAAGCTAACCCTGAATCCGGCATATGATGAACATAGTGCAAAATGGCTAAGTAAAATGAACTAATGCGGAAGGTAAATCAATAAATATCTGATGTGGGGACAAAACCCAAATAGTATGAATGTAAAGAACTCTAGAGTTTAGTGATAACTGGAACAACTACTTAACCACTCAAGCTGAATCTACTACTATGTTTGAAAATCCTCTAATGGAGTTGATGATGGGACATGCCCCCAGCTAACTCTCAGAAAACTGAAAACTAAAAGTAAAGACTAAAATGAAAGCATGTTTATTGTCCTCAGAATATGAGGACTCACCACTGAAGCTACTAAGTGCGGACCGAGAATCGATCTAAGCATGATCTGGATGCTAAGTACCTGAACCGACCTCATGAAAGGATGTAGCCGTCACATCATGAAATAGGGGGCGTAACTGGCACTCAATACCCTAATACATCGAGTTACCTAATGAAACATACTAGCTAAACCAAACTTGTGAGGCAAAAAGATTGGGCAGCACAACCTCTAAAAAGTGAAGCCTGAACCTAGAGGTCATGACCTGAAAGAGAATAACTATACACACAATGGTAGAAAAACTGAAAAAAATAAAGATATACTATCTAGCCGACGAGGCCACAACCTAAAACATACCTACTTACACACACACCTATATATACATACCAAGACTATTGGCTGGAGGTTGAAACATACAAAAAGAAAACCCATAATATTATGTCCACAATAGCCTCCATGAGTGGCATAAGCACTGTTGGGACAAGGCCCCGACTATACCCAAATTTTACAACAAAAGTAAACATCCTCTGATAGCCCCAGGATAAGATGGATCTTACCAACTCATAGCTGAACCTAAATCCTAGTGGGTGGGTCGATTAGAGTCCCTGCCTACACCTGCTCTCACAAAATAAAAATCAGCGTCCCCAGGCAAAGGGACGTTAGTACGAATACAAATGTACTGGTATGTAAATCAAAAAGTAAAATCATAAACATTTACTGTAAAAGGGTAATAGAGATACCGCCTGAAACTGAAACCCAAATAATCTTCATGGCTGACCTTTAGCCCCCTACTACTTAAATATGCATGGTATGCTCATATAATCGTATGTCGTGAATATATATATATAGATAGATAGATAGATGCAAATGCATGACATACCCAACCAAATGATAGCAATGGTGGTGCTTTCCGATAGCGAACCGGCATCATATTCGTCAACTTGTGGCCATCTCTGTCTCATACGTATAAATATAGGCAATAGGCCCCATACCTCCCGATTATAGCTCGGGAGTAGAACGGATACCATGTCATGGATTTATAAAATCTATGAGTTACTGTTGCCAGGTTGCCAATCTTGGCACGTTTGTAGTCTTGTTCTCATAACCCCATAATAACTTTGGTATAACATATAACAATCTCATGGAACTTGATATGTTCTTCCAAATAAGCTTGAAAAGTTAACTCAAATTTTAGAAGAATAACCTAACCTTGTTGATATTCATAACAAGTTTAAGGTGACTTACTTAGTTCCTAACTTGGTTCCTAGATAATTTATAAAAGAAGTATTTCAAAAACCAAGTGTTCTAATAGTTTACATTTAAATTATATTTGAGACTTTTGAAGGTCGTGAGCTACTTTAAAGTTTTTCTTTCATAATAACCTTAGTGGAGAAAGAGGGATGGTAACAAGTAGTAAGGGTCTCGCGTGATATTTTAATTCACAATACCCAAGGAAGAATAGGAATTCATATGTGTGGACATATAATCAAGGAAACTGATAAAATGCCGTATAGATGTCGAACACTCTATTTATCCGAACGAGTGAAATATCAATATAACAGAGTCATGAAAATAATTCAGCTGAGATCCCAATGCCTTTCACTGAAGGTCTTTCTAGCAAGAGAATAGCAAAATATCACATTTGGCATTTGAGGAATTTCCTAGGAGTGGTGCTAAAATGAGGGACGTAGCTTTGCCTTAACATACCTTTTCAATGAAAGCTCGAATGGCCGTAGCTTCTTCAAGAAAGTTGTTCCTTACGTCCTATACTTCACAAACACTATATATACACAGTTGGTACACACCTATAAATAGTTCATAATTGTTCTTAAATCGGCATATTTGCCAAATGGTCTCAACTCAACGAAATGTCCGTAGAACTTTATTAAAACAATCATAAAAGAGTCCCGAGATGATTACCATAGTTGACCAAGTTTAAAAATTGAAGAAAAACCAATAACTAAAAATTTATATCTTCAAAAACTTGCTCCAAATGGTGCTACTAGAAGGGGAAAACGAATACCACGTGTAAAGATCACGTTTCTAGACACGGGGGCAATCTTTAATGGTAGAAATCGTCAAAAACTGACCTTCATCATTCAAGTACTCCATAGGAACCTTCTCTTAAACTTTATTTCTTATTTGGAAGTAAAATGAAATGTTTTCATGTCTTAAAACGTTGAGTAAGCCGACATACCACATTTTTGAACCCACCCGGATCCAACCCGTATTCTTCCCCGACAGTTCGTAGTAAAACCCTCATAACTTTTTACTCCGATGTCGGTTGGATACGGGGTTTTATGTGTTGAAAACTAGACTCATAGGCCTTCGATTTAATGGGTGATAGGCCTTCTAACTCTTTGTATATTGGGATAAAATAACCAAGACATTTGACCCAAACTTAAGAAAATATTATTAGAGAAACTTCGATAACTTTTGCTGACTTTAGTTTCACTAATTTTCTTGACTCCAAAACTTAAAATACGACCCTTGTGCTATTATAATACCTCATAACACACTATTCTTAGCATGTTTTACATTCATAGGCTTATCCACAAGGTATGGGACAAGTTAAACTTTTCAAACGGGTGAAGTTCTACCCGAGGCATTTCTTTTATTATGAACTTTTTTTGAGGGGTCCCTTTGACCTAAAAATTTAGTTTAGTTCCTTGATATTTACACCTACTTGCACTCTTATTCTCCAATGTACGATACAAAGTCATATACACCTCATATAACCATGCCATACTATGCCACATATATTATGCATGATTAGAGAAAACGTACGGGATTTTACTTTCTCCCCCCCCTCTTATGAACATTCGCCTGCAAATGGATCTAAACAATTCCTTGGATGTATTTTCTTTTATACCTCACAATACTTTATTTGCAATTCTATATTTGTTATAGTCGCAAACCTGAAGTCAAATTCTGAAAATTTCAACCACTAAGCTTTGCATAACTATCTCGTAAGAAGACATATAAATTTGACCTTCAAGCTACTTAAAATATAACTAAGTCATTGTGAAGAAATAATTACCAATAATCGAAATGTGACTCACCTTAAGTTGTAAACAGTTAGGGGGTACTTCTTTCTCATTTCCTCTTCCGCTTCCCAAGTCATTTCCTCGACGTTGTTATTTCTCCATAACACTTTCACAGAAGCTACATCTTTATTTCAAAGCTTTCTTACTTGACGATCTAAAATTGCTATTGGTACCTCTACATAACATAAATCCTCAGCGATACAAATATTTTCAATGGGCATAATACGTGAAGGATCTCCAATGCACTTCCGCAACATAGAAACATGAAATACAGGATGAACTGCTTCCAATTCTGAAGGCAAATCAAGATCGTATGCCACCATACCGATCTTTCGAATAATCTTATATAGTCCAATGTACTTAGGACTGGGCTTCCCTTTCTTTCCGAATCACATGATTCCCTTCATAGGCGATACTTTCAGGAAAACCCAATCTTCTACCTCAAACTCTAAGTTCCGTCAGTGAACATCTATATAAGACTTTTGTCGACATTGTGATGTATGAAGCCAATCTCTAATAAGCTTAACCTTTTCAATTGTTTGTTGGACTAGATTGGGACCTAGCAAATCTGCTTCCTCGAGCTCAAACCAATCAATTGGGGACCTACACTTCCACCTGTATAGTGCTTCATAAGGAGCCATCTGAATACTAGCTTGAAAGTTGTTATTATAAGTGAACTTGATAAGAGGTAGATGTTGATCCCAACTTCCTTTGAAATCCAATACGGAAGCACGTAACATATCCTCAACTGTCTAAATAGTACGTTCTACCTGTCCATCAGTTTGTGAATGAAAAACAGTGCTAAGATTTACCTGAGTGCCTAGACCTTTCTAAAATGATCTCCAAAATTGTGCTGTAAATTGAACTCCTCGATCTGAGATAATAGATAATGGAACTCCGTAAAGGCGAACAATCTCCTGAATGTAAAGACTAGCATAACCTTCAGCTAAATATGTCATCCTAACTGGTAAGAAATGAGCAGATTTTATCAGCCTATCGATAATTACCCAAATGGAATCAAACCTTCATGCAGTGTGAGGCAAACCAGTGATAAAGTCCATATTTGTCATATCCCATTTCCATAATGGAAGCTCAATATACTGGGTTAGGCCTCCAGGCCTCTGATGCTCTGCTTTAACTTGTTCACAGTTGGGACATTCAACTACTATCTCTGCAATATCTTTTTTCATGCCATTCCACCAATAGATCTGTCAAAGGTCCTGATACATCTTCGTCCCTCCAAGGTGAGATGCATATCTAGAATAATGGGCCTCTGAAACAATATTTGTACGGAGCTGCCCAACTACCGGTACACATAAGCGACCCTGGTATCTAAGGACTCCATCTCTAGTTAGATTAAATAAGGGGTGTTGCTGATATGGAATCTTTTCCCTCAATTTCCTAAGCTCAAGATCTTCATGTTGCCGCCTTTTCACTTCAGTCACAAAGGAAGATTCTGCCATATTCTTAACGACAACACCTCCGCCTCCTACATCTACCAAGCGTACTTGCAAATTAACTAGATGGCATATGTCTTTTGGAATTCCAGCCTTATCAGCTTCAACATGACTTAGACTACCCATGAACTTCCGGCTGAGCGCATCAGCAACAACATTAGCTTTGTCGGGATGATATAAAATGTCAACATTGTAGTCCTTTAATAATTCTAGCCATCTTCTTTGTCATAGGTTCTACTCCCTCTGCTTAAGTAAATACTGAAGGTTCTGGTGATCGGTGAATATCTATATGAACCCCGTATAGATAATGTCGCCAAATTTTTAGGGCAAAGACAACTATAGTCAACTCAAGATCGTGTGTGGGATAATTCTGCTCATGCTTCCGCAACTGTCTAGATGTGTATGCTATAACCTTACCATGCTGCATAAGAACACAACCTAGGCCAATTCTTGAGGCATCACAATAAGCAGCATAGCCCTCATTACCATCTGGAAGAGTTAGGACAGGTGCAGTGTTAAGCCTTTTTTTAGTTCATGAAAGCTCTGCTCGCATGCCTCGGTCCACTGAAACTTCGTTGCCTTATGTGTTAATTTTGTCAGTGGTGCAGAAATAAAAGAGAATCCCTCCACAAACCTTCGGTAATACCTCACCAAGCCTAAAAAATTGCAAACCTCCATCGCACTCAAGGGCCTTGGTCAAGTCATCACTGTTTTAATATTTTGTCCATCAACCTTAATACCCTCACTTGTAATAACATGACCAAGAAAAGCTACTGAGGTAAGCCAAAAATCACATTTAGAGAATTTAGCATATAACCTGCAATCTTGGAGAGTCTGCAATACAGCTCGCAAGTGGTCTACATGCTCTGCTTCCGACTGTGAATATATAAGAATATTATCAATAAACACAATCACAAATTCATCCAAGAATGGTTTGAAAACCTGATTCATAATATCCATAAAAGTTGTTGGGGAATTTGTAAGCCCAAAAGACATGACAAGGAACTCAAAATGGCCATACCTCGTCCTAAATGTTGTTTTTGGGATATCAACTTCCCTGACTCGCAACTGATGGTAACCAAACCGCAAGTCAATCTTGGAAAAGCATTTGGCACCTTGTAACTGATCGAATAAGTCATCAATCCATGAAAGAGGATATTTATTCTTTAGAGTGACTTTATTTAGTTGTCTATAGTCAATACACATCTGCAAGGATCCATCTTTCTTTCAAACAAAGAGCATTGGGGCACCCCAATGGGAAGTACTTGGCCTAATAAAGACTTTATCGAGTAAGTCCTTCAGTTCTTCCTTAAATTCTCTTAGTTCTGCAAGTGTCATTCTATAGGGTGGAATCGATATAGGTTGTGTATCAGAAAGCAACTCTATAGCGAAATCAGTTTCTCTTTTTGGGGGAATTCCTGGAAGATCATCAGGGAATACCATTGGAAATTCATTTACAATAGGAATTGACTGAAGAGTCATAGGCTTCTTATCAATATTCTGTAGATGAACCATATGGTATATGTAATCTTTAGCAATCAACTTCCAAGCCCTAAGGTATGAAATAAACTTACCCTTAGGTGTGGCTGCATTATCCTTCCACTCAAGGACTGGCTCACCTGGAAAGTAAAATTGGACTATCTTTGCATGACAATCAATATTAGCATATCAAGCTGCCAACCAATCCATCCCATGATAACATCAAAATCTATCATAATCAACTCAACTAAATCAGTGGAGGTTGGACGATCATTAATTAATACCGTACAACCCCGATAGACACGACTAGCTAAAATAGAATCGCCAACCAGTGTAGACACCTCAACTGGTTGTGGAAACAACTCAGATTTCATGTCAATCTTACTAGCAATAAATGGAGTGATATATGAAAATGTAGAGCCAGGTTCTATCAATGCGTAAACAGCTTGAGAATATATAGTCAATATACATGTAACAATATCAGGGGATGACTTTGAATCCTATCGTCTTGTGAGGGCATAAAAGCTATTCTGACCACCGCTCGAACCTGTATCTCCTTCACCTCTCTTTCTACCATGACCCTGAGTAGACTGTGGTCCTGGTCGTGGGGCACGGACTAAGGGTGAAGATGTTGTTGTGGATACTGAAGGCTGAGCTAGATTACCTCTGCTCAACCTCGGGCACCAACTAATAAAATGTCATGTCTGCCCACAATGATAACATGCACCTGAACCCTATCTACAGTACCTAGTGTACGACTTACTGCACTGTGTACAATAAGGCGTGGGATGTCTTGCCTGTACGAAACAATCATGTCGATGACCTTCAGGCTGTCCTGAGCTCTGACCTGGTCCTGATAGACTATAACGATCAAACCGTGATCCCTACACCTGCGGTGAGACACTACCCGCTGGCCGAGGTGGATATCGATGGAAAAGGGGCCTAAAATTTCCATGTGGCTCCCCATAAGACCCCATAGTATGGGCCCTCTTACTCTGCTCCTTATCCTTGCGGGTATCACAAATCTGTTTAGAAAGGTCCTTTGTAGTCTGAGTGAAAGCGTGTATGCGGAAAATATCTACATCATCTGATAGGGATGCTACTTTACAATCTCTGCTCAAATGATATGCCAAACCATCAACATAACGATGAACTCTGGCTCTCATGGTACCTACAATATCTGGTGCATATCTTGCCAAAGAATTAAACCTGTGTCTATAATCCCTTACACTCATGGTTCCTTGCTCCAGATTGATAAACTAGTCAAGATGGGCTTCTCGAACTTCCCGTGGCAAATAGTGGTCAAGGAAGGCCTCAGAGAAGTCCTCCCACTCTGCTGGCAGAGCATCAGGTCCTCTAGATCTCTCTAATGCCTCATACCAAAGAATGGCTACATCACGTAGCTGAAAAGAAGAAAACTCAATAGCCTCTGTGACGGAGGCATGCATCACCCTCAATACTCTATATATGTGGTCTATAAAGTATTGGGGATCCTCAGTAAGACTAGATCCTACAAATAACATAGGGGCCAAATGAAGAAACTCTCGTACCTTCGAACTTTCCAACCGGTCTCTCTGAATATCTACTCTTGACTCCGGTTGTTGCTCATGAATAGAAACCATCCTAGTCAGCAATTGAACTGCCTCTCTCATCCCCTGCTCCCCAGAGATCTCTGGTGGAGAAGTGATAGGTACTGAAGGTCCTGTGTCCGTAACTTTCTCAGGTACCAATGGAACTGGTGAGACTGAGGGTACTACATCTCCTCGAGCTTCAATAGGTGTCGGGGAGGCTGGTACTAGGGGTACTGGAGATCCACCATGTGCCTTCGAGGGAAATCTATCTCTTTGACCCGATAGGGAACGGCTAGGACCTTCCCTTGGATCCATACCTACCTCTCGATCTGCCATATCTGGAGCGAGTGTAGCCTATTAGATAAGAAACATAAAGCACAACTTAGATTTCAAATGTTCTTATACTTTTGCACTATAGCACGATCTATCAATTTAATGAAATGTAACCATTCCTAAATGCCCTGTAGCCTCTTGTTTATAAGTGTGGTGCACAACATACCCATAAACAAGACTACTATACATGGCTTGTGGAATCCCCTAGGATACGACCTGCTCTGATACTAAGTTTGTCATGCCCCAAAATAAGGGGCGTAACTGGAACTTGATACCCTAATACATCGAGTTACCCACTGAAACATACTAGGTAAACCAAACTTGTGAGGCAAAAATATTGGGCAGCACAACCTCTAAAAAGTGAAGCCTGGACCTAGAGGTCATGACCTGAAAGAGAATAACCGTACAAATAATGGTAGATAAACAAAAAAATAAAAATAAAGATGTACTATCTAGCCGATGAGGCCACAACCGAAAACATACCTACTTACACACACACCTATATATACATGCCAAGACTATTGGCTGGAGGCTGAAACATACAAAAAGAAAACCCATAATATTATGTCCACAATATCCTCCATGAGTGGCATAAGCACTGTCGGGACAAGGCCCTGACTATACCCAAATTGTATAACAAAAATAAACATCTTATGATAGCTCGAGGATAAGATGGAGCTTACTAACTCATAGCTGAACCTGAATCCTAGCGGGTGGGTCGATTAGAATCCCTGACTGTACCTGCTATCCAAAACAAAAAGCAGTGTCCCCAGGCAAATAGACGTCAGTACGAATAAAATATACTAGTATGTAAAGCGAAATGTAAAATCATAAACATTTACTGTAAAAGGGTAATAGAGATACCACCTAAAACTGAAACCCAAATAATCTCCATGGCTAACCTTTAACCCTTTACTACTTAAATATGCATGACATGCTCATATAATCATATGTCATGAATACATACACACACACACATATATATATAGATGCAAATGCATGACATACCCAAGCAAATGCTAGCAATGGTGGTGCTTTACTGTAGCAAACCGGCATCATATTCGCCAACTTGTGGTTATCTGTGTCTCATACGTATAAATATAGACAATAGGCACCATACCTCCCGATTATAGCTAGGGAGTAGAATGCATAGCATGTCATGTCATGGATTTATAACACCTATGAGTTACTGTTGTCATGTTGCCAATCTTGGCCCGTTTGTAGTCTTGTTCTCATAACCCCATAATAAATTTTGTATAACATATAACAATCTCATGGAACTTGATATGTTCTTCCAAATAAGCTTGAAAAGTTAACTCGAATTTTAGAAGGATAACCTAACCTTGTTGATATTCATAACAAGTTTAAGGTGACTTACTTAGTTCCTAACTTGGTTCCTAGATAATTTATAAAAGAAGTATTTCAAAAACCAAGTGTTCTAATAGTTTACATTTAAATTATATTTGAGACTTTTGAAGGTCGTGAGCTACTTTAAAGTTTTTCTTTAATAATAACCTTAGTGGATAAAGAGGGCTGGTCATAAGTAGTAAGGGTCTCACGTGATATTTTAATTCACATCACCCAAGAAAGAATACAAATTCATATGTGCGGACATTTAATCAAGGAAACTGATAAAATGCCGTGCAAATGTCGAACACTCTATTTGTCCTAACAGGTGAAATATCAAAATAACAGAGTCATGAAAATAATTCATTTGAGATCCCAATGCCTTTCACTGAAGGTCTTTCTAGCAAGAGAATAGCAAAATATCACATTCAGCGTTTTAGGAATTTCCTAGGAGTGGTGCTAAAATGAGGGCCGTAACATCGCCTTAACATACCTTTTCAATGATCACTCGAATGGCTGTAGCTTCTTCATAAAAGTTATTCCTTACGTCCTAAACTTCGTAAACACTATATATACATAGCTGGTACACATCTATAAATAGGTCATAATTGTTCTTAAATTGGAAGATTTGCCAAATGGCCTCAACTTGACGAAATGTCCATAGAACTTCATAAAAACAATCATAAAAGAGTCCCGAGATGATTACCTTAGTTAAACAAGTGTAAACCTTGAATAAACACCAATAACTACAAATTTATATCTTCAAAATCTTGTTCCAAACGCATCTAATAGAAGGGAAAAATGATTACCACGTGTAAAGATCACATTTCTATGCACGAGGGCAATCTTTAATGGTAGAAATCGTCGAATACTGACCTTCTTCATGCAACTACTCCATAGGAACCTTCTCTTAAGCTTTCTTTCTGGTTTGGAAGTAAAATGAAATGTTTTCATAGCTTAAAACGTTGAGTAAGCCGACATACCACCATTTTTACCCGACCCGAATCCGACCAAGATTCTACGCCTGTAGTCCGTAGTAAAACCTTCATAACCTTTTACTCTGATGTCGATTGGATATGGGGTTTTTTGTGTTGCAAACTAGACTCATAAGCCTTCGATTTAATGGGTGATAGGCGTTCTAACTCTTTGTAGATTGGGAGAAAACATCCAAGACATTTGACCCAAGGTTAAGAAAATATTATTTGAGAAACTTCGATAACTTTCACTAATTTTCTTGAGTTCCAAACTTAACATACAACCCTTGTGCTATTATAATACCTCATAACACACTATTCTTAGAATGTTTTACACTCATAGGCTTATTCACAAGGTATGGGACATGTTAAACCTTTCAAACGGGCGAAGTTCTACCTGAGCCATTTCTTTTTATCATGAACTTTGTTTGAGGGGTCCCTTTGACCTAAAACTTCAGTTTAGTTCCTTGTTATTTCCACCTACTTGCAATCTTAATCTGCAATGTATGATACAAAGTCATATACACCTCATATAACTATTCCATACTATGCCACATATATTATGCACAATTAGAGGAAAAGTGTAGGATCTTACAGTAGCATAGAGTATGGGTCAGTACTTGGAATGTACTGAGAATGCAAGATATATAAATATATATAAGCTAAACAAAGCATAACTGAGAAATGCCATAAACTGAGAAGGAATGTAAAAACTGAAACATAACTGAAAAGCTAAGTTGAATGCTAAACTCAATGCTGAAGTACATATTGAAAACCTAGTCAAATGCACTAAGAGTCTGGCTGTGGGAGCTACTATTAACCGACATAAAACCACATGAGCTAAACTTGGAGTCTGATGTATATGCCCCATCGAGAGGATCCCATATACCTTGCTAGGGTTATAAAGGCATGACTGGCATGATCACTAAATCTGATGCTCAACAAATAGGACTTATAATCTTACAGGAGAACGTAGTTCTGGGACTATGAGGGTACGTTGAACCCTAGTCCAACTTGGTGCTAAGTCTACTCCCAACTGAATATGTATATGACTAGAATGGGACTGAAACACTGAATAGCTCAAAATACTCACATGCTAACTAAGAATGCAATGTTTATTTACTAATAATATGACATTCAAAATCTAAAGCATGATTATCTTTGTAACTGACCTAGAAAGTGCAATTAATGAACTAAGGAAATCTACAAAAGCTAGGGTTCTAAGTTTCATACAAGGAATTAAACAACGTTTCCAAGAAAACCTGACATTTAGACTATAGATTATATAGTAGCTGGAATCACAATAAATTCCTATGATTTTACAAACCCTAGGTCTAAAAAAGATATGGAGAATCAAGAAAACTGACTGAATTAGAGGGACCTAGTCGATGAAAGTAACCCACTAGTGAAATCCCACATACCTGTTGATGAATTCTGTAGAGAAATCCTTTGATTTCAGGGTTGAACTTTGAAGAACACTATTGCTTGTTCTTGGGAGGTTTGGTCGACTTTTCATCTTCTTTTTGCTCCAAGTTTGGATGATTTTTGGAGAATGAGGGTTCTAGGTATATCTGACTAAGTTATTAGGATTAGACTTAGTAAAACAACGTAGTTTAGACATTAAACAACGTACTTTAAGGGCCCAAAACATAGGAAAAAGACCTAAATGTCCCTAACTTAAAAGCTGACGAAGGTCATCCACAAAGGGACCTACGGACCATCGTTTGGACTGCCAACCCTCGCTGAGGTCGTGGTTCGTGGTCTGTCTGATAGGGGTTCACTAAAACAAACATAACGTTTTACTCCAAGATGGGATTTTGGCAAACTTGGTGGCGTTGGAAAGAGGATTCAATTATCTTTAATTTTCTTGGTCAATGGACACCTAATTCATATTTTGCTAGAATATGTGACCATTTGAATTTGACCCAATAACTAATTCCTTCGAATTGGCTGCTGACCCTCACGTACGGTCAGACTTACGGTCCAACCATACACCGTACTAGTCGACCGTGGGTGGGATCAGATACCATAAACATTTGGGCCTTACCAAAGGTACCCCACCTACGGCTTGTGGTTCTATCGACGGTTAGTGGATGGTTCCATCAATACTGCCACCAATTTTTCTGAAAACTAGGATTTTCTTCATTTTAGGATCCAATGTGTTACATGAGGCTTGTTGTGGAGGTTTGTGAGATAGCTTCTTGTCATCTGAGAAGACTTTCTTTCTCCTTATTTATGAATTTGTTCTATTCTAGAAACAATGTCATCTGAGACTTAAATTTTCTTTTTATATTGCTGTAACACATTGGAGGCTTGTACATGTGACAACCAGGTTTTGGGGGTATATTTTAGACGATTATGATTTTCCACATTATTTTAAAGTATTAGACTATTATTTATAGTTTATTTCTGCACTTCATCATAATGGTTGAGTTTTAGGCCGACTTAGCTAGGTGGGACAAAACGAGTTCCATCACATCTATTTTTGGGTCGTGAAAAAATGGTATCAGAGTCCAAGTTCCTAGGTCTCACATGTATACAAGTCGAGTCTAAGTAGAGTCTCGAGGATCGGTACAGAGACGTTTGTACTTATCTTCAAGAGGCTGTAGTGACTTTTAGGAAAAATCTTCACTTTTTGAATCTCTATCATGCGTGCTTGGTCCAATTTGATTCTTATCGGTTCTTTATATTCAATCTCTTACTTATAATAATCACTTGTGCATGGTTCTTTATGCGAGTTGTTAGTGTTGTGTATAGCTTTTAGGTTAGATTTGTTTTAGAAGTGACAGACTTATGGAAATGATGTGTGATCAATTCAGAATATTCAGTGACTCGAAGGGGTTGAGTTAGGTGATGGCTCCACAAAACATTTTGAGGATATTTGAAGGATGAGGTTAAATAATGGTATGAGAGACTTCATGAATGTACTATATTTTTTTCAATTTAGTTACCCCTACAGCGGGAATAGTACTTGTGTGGTATGGGAAATATCTGGAGTGGTTCGATAATTGAAAGTCGAATAATTAAAGGGATAGATAGGTAATGAACAATGTAACTTTAATAAATATCATTGGTAAAATTGTTATAACATGTATGTGTTGCTTAGAGAATGATGAAAATTATGTTGCGCCAGTTGATGTCAGTATCTCTACTACATATTTATATATTTTGTCTATATCACATAGGGTCATGATATGACAACTATAATGGTACCCATTCTTACTTGGTTGAAGTTATAGAGTGTGTTACTCCTGCTATCGACCTGATCTACGAAGTAATGCATATCACTTTGAATAAGAGATTGAACGGGTTTGGTAGTGTATTATAGTTATTTAATGAGAAGAAATGTGTGGGCTATTTGAGTACAATCGTCTTGAGGGGTATGATATGTTCTAGTTGTGGATCTAACAGAATGTCATGATATGGCACTAGTGGTATATGAAAATGATACATCATTTTTCAAGTGTGAATACTAATTATTTAAAGAGTTATCAATTGTACCAGATGCTCATATAATGAGATTCGATGTTGCATTTATATTTGAGAAACAAACTAGTTATTACTATGGATGTGTGGGTTAAAACATTATTTATAAGGAAGATTATCGTGGTGGATCTTTGGAATCGTATTAATGTGTTAGGTTGTGAAGTGTATTTCGAGGATTCTAAATGAGGACTAGTGATTTCATTGTAAGCTCTATGGGAGTTGATCGATATTAGAATAACAATATTTATGGGTAAAGAAAATTTACAACGGGTATACTTGTATGAATGCAGTTAAGGATTTTACTTAGAAAGTGCATATAAAAAAATTGAGCGAGTCCTTTGGATGATTGGCATAACTGGGTTTGAGGTGTCATGTCGATGGCAAGGTTAACTTTGTGGTGATAGCAAGGGCTAACTAAGCATGATGGTAAGAAGGATTTGTGATGGATTGTGATTGATATGCAACTAAATAATAAGGATTGTTGGTTAAATAATTTTTTTATTGTAATGACGACCTGCGAGTATCTAAGGGAGTGGTTTGCTACAATTTGATAAGTAGTGTGGTCAGATGAAAAGTTGTAGCATATGTTGAGACACTACTTGAATTAAATTGAAAGGCGCTAGAGTCATAAATGGAAAGAATTAATGTAATGTAGTTTAGTCTTTGGAAAGAGGTGATCAAGAACAAAGATATTTACTTTGCGAGCAAGGACAAAAGATGTATCTTTAGATAGTAGAAAATTGAGTACACAGGTGCGTGGTTTCATTTTTTTTCTTTAGTTATGATAATAGTGTCACAAGTTCATCACATTGGTTAAAAACTATTGGATAAAATTTTGAAAGGAGTGTACAGACGTTTAACTCAAGTGTGATGATAAGTTTTTTTGTGGTTGATGAGTCAGCAATTTTGACTAATTTAGGGCTTTATATCTAGAGTTTTAGTGTCCTAAAGGCCTAATTTATTCTCTAAGATGATATTTGAATGCTAATTTGCAGCAATGAAGGCAAAAGAGCGAGGTAAGGACATTACCATGCATAAAGGAGCGAAAAAGCTGAAGAAACGAAAGACTGAAGATTGCCAAAGCCACTCGGGGACTCGCCAAGTGGCTCTTCGGCTCGCCAAAAGTTATAGCAGGCCAGCCTAGGGAAAACGACAACTCGGTGATGAAAGTAACATTTCGGTATGGAAATCCTGATCGCCTAAAGTCACAGAAGGGAAGTGGTGAAGACTCAAGCCAAGAAAGCGATAGAAAGGAGCATTTGGCGCGTCAGTGACTTGGTCGGCGATGCCCAACTAATTCTATCGATTCATCCTGAAGCTAAAAATCTGGAAGAGTGTAAATGTGATTTTAAAATGAAAGTTGAGGAGTTCTGAGCTTTGGGGCGATAGTTTAGAGTTTTTGAGAGTTCCTACATTGGGTTTTGGATCCCTAACACTGTCCTTTATGTTTATGAGTATATTTTTAGGTTTTTATTGTTTTAAAATGTAATTCAAGAAATTTGAAGACGTGTGAATTATTACCCAAGCTGATGGAAAACATAGTTGGTAACTATTTCTTGCTCTTTATCATGTGTGGCTAAAACTCCCATTCTTGGGGGCTATGATTATGTGATTGAATTCTTAAATTAGCTTATGGGTTTTAGTATTTAATGATTTCATTGTTGATTTTAAGTGGGTTCAATTAGTAGTTCAGTTTTAATTGATGAATTGTAGTTGCAAATGCAGTTCTAGCCTAGTATTCTAAGCTTGCTTGAGAAAGAGTTTTTAGATTTAAAACTATCAATTGATGATTGTAGTGATTGGGTTATTGTGGACTTAACTTGAGAAAGTGGGTCTAAATTCAATCCTACCAATCTAGCTTGAAAGAGTAGATTAATTCATGAGGTATTAGGTTGTTTATATTGGTAATGCTTGTCGAGATTTGAGATAAGTCACTTGATTCATGATAGTTGATTGAGTAATGGCTATTACACCTAAAGCCTAGCCTACTAGCTAAGATTCAACGACTCTTAGTAATCATTAATCACCCTTATAGAGAAATTGGTGTTCAATTAATCACATCCCCAAGGATCCCTCTCTACTTGGTTATCCCCGTATGTTCGTAGTTGTTAATTGATCACTCTAATCCCCCCAATTGACATTAATTTTCAAACCCCTGCTATTTACTTTAATTGTTTAAAAAAATTCTACTCCTACAATCGATTAGAATACTTCTTTCACTTTGTAATTGAATTCTTTATTGTATCACTACCTACGAGATCTACCCCAACTCTTATACTTGATTGCGACTGCCTACACTTAGAATCAGATGAAGTGTAGTTGAGTGTCATAAAAAATGGCACCACTGATGGGGAGTGTTGTTTAGAATTCTTTTAGTAAAGTTTAGTTGTGAACTGATTGTGTTGTAGTTGAATCAACTTATTTTGTTTTTGTTTTTTGTTGGCTACTCTTGAACAGGTGACAAGATGAGTGTTAACGGGATAAATGCTAGCAAGCTTGGGCATAATGATGAAAGATGTCAATGAAGATCGCTTGTTTCCCTTTTACCTTATGGGGGAGGCAATGAAGTGGTTGGATGAATTACCAAGGGATTTAATCACTTCTTGGGAAGAGCTCACACATGTGTTTTATGTAAGGTTTTTCCCTTCCTCGAAGATGGTGACTTTGAGAGATAATATTCAGAACTTTAAGAGAGTGGATGGTAAATCGATTCATGAGACGTGGTTGAGGTTTCAGAAGTTGTTGCTCCAATGTCCAACTCATGGACTCCCGACCAATGTGTTTCTAAAATATTTTTAGTGGGGTCTAGATTCAGTCAGTAAGGTTGTGACGGACTAGACGTGGTAGGTATGGCGTGACCATGGTACAAATTGTAGAGAGCGGGAGGGTGACAAAGAGGGACATGTACCTCCCCATGAGCGTCAAAAGCCAAAGGAGCAAAGGGTTGATCCTAAAAACTACCGCACTGAAGATATGCTTGTACACATTCTCAACAAAGTAGAAGGATCAGACAAATTGCTAAAGGAAATGAAAGATGACATCTCATCTCTAAACCAAACAGTCACCTCACATTCGGTATTGATTAAGCAACTGGAAGCGCAAAATGGGTCAAATCTCGACTCATTTAAATCCAAGACTAAAAAGAGGTTTACAAAGTGATACCATGGTAAAACCAAAGAATGAAGCTTGAAAACATGTCTCCATCGTACCACAATGTTAAATAAGGCGCTTCTAGGGAGGCAACCAAGTTTTTAGTTTTTATTGTTGTTGTGTGAATAACAGGTGTTAGATGTCCAGGTTGAAAATTTGAAATTTTAGAAGAGAGGCAATGACACAACACCAGGTACCGGTCAGAGACTCGTCGAACAGGTGAGCGAGCTCCACTAGACCGTCATTTTGATCAACTGAATGGCTTGAGTTTCTGTAAGATTTGGCGGACAAAGTACCATTCGGCGTATCGCCGAATGGGTTGGCGACATAAGTGGACTTCGCCGACTGGCGTGAGAACTGAAGGGTCAAACGGCCTAAACCGTTTTAAATTCAAAAACTTCCTTCATTTTACATTTTTCGACCTTTGCACTCTTACAATAATAGTCTAGATTATATTTTTTGCTCATTGTTTCTGTGTGGGGATCAACTACTCGTGGGACTTTGTATTTTTTCTTCCGTACTCGTTAGCCTAGAATTTATTTGTCTACATTTGAGGTTGGTGTCCCGAACTCGGCTTAATGTTTTAGGAGTTTCAAATGCATGCTCGTAATTTTGTTGAATTAATTGCGTAATCTTGATTATTGACTGATTCTTGTTAGTTTGGCTATTGTGTATCATGTTTATGTTTAGTCTTAGCCCATAATTGTTTATTTCCATGCTTTGATTGATTGAAATTGTGGGTTTGTGTTATTTATTTATTGGGTCTGTTATGGGTGAAGTCTGAGTAACCCGAATCGTACTGATCGACTAATTTTACACAATGATATAGTGGGTGACATCATTCTTAAGGGCAAAAGATGTTGATTGGTCAAATTTGGCCAAATTGAGGGAAGTCTCATTACCCCGAAGTAATTAGTGGTATGGTCTGGGCTCAATTGCGTAAAATAGGTGTATAATTTCATTATCCTAGGCTGTGAGTTAAAAATTGAAGGTCGGGATTAAAATCTGGCTTGAAGGACCTTTCGACGAGCTTAGTCAAGCTCGCTGAATGGTTCGGTGGTTCGCCAAGTGATTCCAGGATCACCTTTTTATTCTCTAAATTTGATGAAATATTTCTGTAACATTCGGTGATATGCCTGAGCTCGCTTACATCTCCCTTATGCACCCCAAATTTTAGAAAATTTTCTGTAACATTCAACGAGCTACTTTTAGTTCACCGAATAATGTCGGCAAATCGCCAAAAGGCCATGGGCATTGAAGACTTGTACTGATTTATGAGAAATTCTATTCTTGAACATTCAACAAGACTGACTTGGATCGCCGAATGGGGACTGTTGCGTCCAAATTGGACATGCAAGTGCACGTGGTCGCTCGAGTATTAAAGTGGCTCTTTTTAAAAGCCGAGTGTCATACCCACAGGGACTTACACTTAGAATCACTCAATTTCTCTAACTTTCAGCTGAACACAAGTTTTATCAAGTTTTCAAAAGTTATTTAGTTTCTAATTCTAGAGTACTAACAAAATGCAATAAAAGCTATTCAACTTCAAGGGTTTAAAAACAATGATTGAGTAAAGTCCAGGACTGTGGCTTTTATCAGGAAGCATACAATCAATATATTTATATGGGTATTTATCAACTATCAAATCAATGAATCACAGGGTTAAATGTATGATCATGGTCTCCTGACCTCTAATCTCCTTAGATAAATAACACCCTAACTACATCGTTGAGCGGGGATAGGATGGATTAAGTACCGAGCATTATGATTTCCTTCTGTATGGTGACCCAAGCATGGTTTCTAAGTATATCTCTATCCTAGATTCAAATTAACCCTAGCTATTTAGAATTAATCATGCTCCTTATGTCCCATGTTCTATCTACTTATTCGTCTCCCGAGTTCAATTTGGACATGGTATTTATTTCAATGGTAATCAGTCACGAAATACGGAAAGCAAGAACATATGGAAGATTCATATGATAATTGACACTAACCCAATGAAAACTTAATTGATTACAATCATCCTTCGGCTACATCCCTAGAACTAGGGTATTTAGCTACTCATAATCAAGAGTCAATCAAACAATGTTTAATGAACATAAAGAGATTGAAAAGAAAAGAGTTTGTGAAAGAACCCTAAAAATGGTGAAAACATTTTTCCAAGTCATAGTTTCTTCAAAATCTCGAAAAAGAATAATTAGTAAAATAAAATAATGACCTATTTATACTAACAGTCGAAACGACCAAAACTGGGCACAAGGGGCGCGATGCGGAGGTCCTTCTCAGATTCACTTCAAGGCGTATTGATCTTCTCCGTGACGCAGGCACTCCACGGAGTACTCTACCTCAAAGTCAACTTTATTAATTATTATTCACTTTCTCTCCGCGACGCGGAGACACAACTCTGGCTTGATTTATGCAAAAATGCACTCCTCCGCGACGCACCTGTTACACGGAGAACTTTGCCTCAAATTGACTTTTCACGAACCAAATTAACATTCCTCTTCACGAAGCAGAGAGGACACAGAGATCCCTCAAATGATATTTCTTCACTCTTCCTCCTTGCTCCCTTTTGACTTGGCTCTCTTGTGTTCCCCATTGCCCATTTTCGTGCTCATATCTTCAATTAAACACACCTACACAACTAATCATGTTGGTTAGCTCATAAACAACCAAAAGACTCAATAAAATTGTAAACGAACACATATTGAATTCAAACTAAACTTAAATGCGGGCATAATTACCTTTCTAGGCATATAAATATGCCTAAGATCACTACCCAACACTTAGAGCTTTGTTCGTCCTCGAACAACTTAGTAATTACTCCTAGACCTAGACTCACTACGATGGTATTTGTGCATCCGCTACTTTCTTTGGAGGAACTATAGCCAATTAACATAAACATGCTTTCATTCAGAATATGCATGACTCTTGTAATTGACTTGACAATTTTTAGCAACCAACACATTCAACAACATGTGCACCATTACATATCACCTATCCTTCACACAACAAGTGCCCCTCACTCCAAATAATAGTCCACACACTCAAC